>JAOTQE010014255.1:0-10909 GCA_025631205.1 Nesometra sesokonis | reverse complement strand
GCCAATTCCTTTGGTTGGTTTCTAAATTGCGCTGCGCAATTTCGAAACTGCGCAAGTTGTTAAATTGCGCCCAACATGTATAAATAGACCAATGAAATAGAAAAGGTCATGAAAGCAGGGAGGTATCCTCCCTGATGAGAGATAGTATGGATTGAAACAAACAAGTTTTCAGATTAATTGTCAATAAATTGAGTGTTTTTTTGAATGGACATGGTAGAACCTGTATCTTTCTACAAAAATGAGGCTAAGAAAGTGAAGGTTCATTGTCCACATGTTTTTAATTTACATTCCTTCCAAAAAATAAATTGTTGGAAATTTACCTTATTATTTCTAAAATAATAAACACATTTAATTACATGTATACTTTGTTAGTTTTATGCTCAAGTGGAAAAAAGCTATGGGAGGATGGATTGTGCACACACATGGTTTTGGCGAATGGGAGGCAGAATTGTGCAATGGTTGACTATTTATGAGCTTAGAAAAAAGTGCAAACTATATCTATGTTTCTCGGTAGGAATAAATTAATTAGAGGCTTGATATTTTAAAGATAGTTGTTTTTGGTGTTATTATTAAAACCTTGAAGATACTTAGAATAACTTCTTCTATGCATTCTTCCATTGCAAATCATAGTTTGTTTACAATTTTGAGTTCGGCGAAGTAAGATAAACCTAACAAACAAGTGTTATACGGTTGCCTGCGAAGGATCGTTGTGCACATGGTTTTGGCGGAGAAGGCAGGAGATTATGCAGTGGTTGACTGACTATTATGCTTAGAAAAAAGTGCAAACAAATTTAAATATGGTTTTCGGCGGGAATAAATTAATTAGAGGCTAGAATTTATTAAACCTTGCAGATAATTAGAATATTTTCTATTGCATTCTTCCCTTGCAAATCATTGTAGGCCTAGGATCTAGGCTAGACTAGTTTAGTTTGTTTACAATTGTGAGTAGAACTCGATGTACAAGTGTGATATGGTTGCCTACAAAGGATTGTGCACATGGCTTTGGCAGAGGAAGAGGAGGCAGGAGATTGTTCAATGGTTGACTGGCAGTAGCTATTACGCTTAGAAAAAGTGCAAACTATGCTATAACATCACGGCGAGAATAAATTAATTAGAAGCGGGTATTTTAAAAATACTTGTTTTTGTTGTTATTATTAAACATTGAGGATAATTATAATAAAAATGTTTTCCTACCGTACCAAAATAAACAAGCAAGTAAACGTGTTGTATTGTTTTTAATACATTTTTTTTTTCAATTCAATTCAACACGATGTGACAAAGATTCCCAACTCTTTTTGCTCCCATGTGTCCTCTGACTATCACACATTTCGCATCTCTACACTTGCTATACTGCCTGTACAAGTGGGGATGAATATTTTAGGCAATACAGAACCAGTCGAGCCAGCCTGCTTGTCGACTCATTCGTATACAGTAATTCTAGTATGCTTTGTTTATTAAATAAGTATGCAATAACCTAAATTTACTACAGTAATATATCTTGTGTGAGTGAATATGCGAGTTCAGTTTAAAAGCATTGCATAATACGTCGCCGTGAGCTGAAATTAAAGATATTAGAAAAATAAGTAAATCCTCAGCCACTGTTTCCACTGAAACAATAGAAGACTGTTTTAATCCTTCAGACTCGTCTGCTCGCTTGTGTTTGGTAGTAGGCGACAGTTGAAAAAGCTACTACTTCTATAACTGTGGGAGACGCACCAGTGAAGCTTGAACCCATAATAAAACTTCTCTGCATTCAATTCGACTCTGAATTAAATTTAAAAAAAACATCTCGTATAAATCTAGACTAGCAGCTATGGCAGTGCATAATCTACTAAAGCTACGATGACCCCTTGACAGAGCTGCTTAAAAATTTCGAATGCGCTGATTTTTCCCTCACATGGATTACTGCAATAGTCTGTTGATCAATTTGCCTAAATCTTCAATACATCCTTTTCAAAGGATTCAGAACCTAACAGCTAAAATCGTGCGTCTTAAAATTTTTGAGTGCTACTGATGCACTTAAGGAGTTGCATACAAGTATGCTTCCCATCCACCTAAGAGCACAATATAAAATATTGGTTATGGTTTTTAAATGTTTACATGGATTAGCTCTACAAGTCACTAGATCATCTACACGATATCTTCTTGAAATTCCGCCAACTAAGTATAAAACCTTTGCTGACCGCTCGTTTGCAGTAGCTGGACCAACATTATAAACTTACTTCCAGAAGATATTAAAAAAATAAACAATCTAAACACTTTCAAAAAATCGATTAAGACCCGTTTGTTTAACAATTTTAATATTATTTATTTCTTTATGTAAAGTGCCGTGCTGTTTTAACAGTAACGAGCGCTATAGAAGTACAAATACAATAATTAGGTAGCCGATTTGCCAGATGCGTCTCAGATACATGCCATTTGCTAGACGCACTTTTGTCGTCTGAAATAATTTGGCAATCGCGCATTAATAGTTACAGAACTAGATGCAGAATTGCATTTCAAATACTCATCCACAATTCATGTATTTTTTTCAAAGTGTGCATATGCTTAATAATAATTTTCTATATTTATTTAAACTCAATGCCATATTTCATGCTAATGCACTCTCTTTGAAATAGTATTTGTATTATGCATGTTTTGTAGAATATTTGTTTACAACATGATACCGTATTTCCTTAAAACCACAATTACTCTCTTTCAGTTCAAACCATTCATTTAGCAAAACTGTACATCCTTGTAGAGGATCAAGCTCCCTTTATAATATGATTATTCTTATATCACAATGTGAAAAACTTGCTTATCTAGGTTTAGTATAGATAGTTTTATTTGTTTTGAGATTCGTAAGCACACTGTTTTGGAAAACATCACAGATTTTTTTTTAAACTTATATATATTTTTTAAATTCATCGTTGTAAGTTTGATACTGTCAGCATGGCAAGCAGTATTATTATTAATATTCAGCTAGTCTTGGACTCCAGGCATTTGTTTAAAAAACAAGCATTCTAATCATGTTTTCTTAAAGCCTGTTTCTAGTGGAAAGGAAAAAATTGACTAAAAACCGTTTATTTTCTGGTAGTAGAAACGAGACCAGTTTGAAAAAGGGATAAAAAAATACCAATTAAATACACACTATAGGTAATAATTGATTATCGTGGTGCACTTTTTAGCGGCAACGCACAAATACTGATTATTAATATGACCTTGGTCGAATCACAGGCACAGCTTATATTGAATGTGACAGTTGTCGTGTTGTTAACAAGAGAAATTCATATTATCATTATGTGGAATGGAAAAAATAACATTAAAAAATATTTTTTCATGGGCCTAGTATAGTATATCATCCGTTTTGTTCACCAGTCCAATAAAACAATATAATTTAAACTATAGGCTGCCACGCGCTCTTCCGCTTGGGCTGAGATCGTTAGGTCCGCGCTGCGCCTGGCGCAGCTTAACTATGTTAAAATTATCATTGCCATGTCGTTAAATTAATTTATTGTCGATATTAAAAAGTAACATTGCTAAAATGTGCTATTCTTCTAAATGCGATCACGAGAAAATTCTAGTAAAACTTGAGGTTGTAAATATAAACCAGCAAGCGAATCCAATCAACTCATCCCAATATCGAGAGCGTTTCATTTATGGGTAATGGTGAAGTAATTATCACCAGGATGGTATGCCTGCCAACTTTTTTGGGCTCCAATGCGTGACAAGCCCCGCCACCAGTGCTGAGCTAAATTTTCTCCCACTTTGGTCTGACAAGCAAAAAAAAAAAAAAATTAAAAAAAGAAAAAAAATCATCAACTGACAGTTTTTTTTGGCCTTTTCTGCATGGATTATCACGGGTGAGAAACTATTGAAATTACTGTTTGTGAGTGAGAATTCTGCTAATGCATGAGAAAAATTATTCATGTGTGAGACGTTAAAAAATATAATATGGAGCATGCGTTAAGATTTACAAGAACAACAATTCAGTCTGATCAGCTGGTTATTTTTGTGCCACATCTCTAGGCAGATGTAAACAAGAGGGACCAGCGATAAGAAAAAGGGTTACGGTAACATATACTTTAAAGGGAAGGGAATTAAGAGAAAAAAAAAACATATTGCCTCCTTGTAAATTATAGATGTCATGGAGTGGGTGGTTGAATGTTTTATAATAACGATGAAAATGGAATTTTTGAAATAAATCTGAGGATATTTTCGTATCAACACTAAAGTAGAGACAAGTTTGGTTGCGGCCCTATTTGCAAAAAATATTTCTTGTTTAGTCTACAGAATCAGCCTGTAAATGTCAAAAATCAATTGTGTAGATTTCAGGGCACTTTATTATCCTCGCCCCAATGAAGTGGGGAGAGGGTATTACAATGAGCTCAGACTGTCTGTGTGTGTGTGTGTCTGTCTGTCTGTCTGCCTGTCTGCATCCATATCTCAAAAACTATTGGGCCGATTTATTTCAAATTTTCAAAAAATGTCGGAACCAACCGTATCTAGGTCCTCCCAAGGTTTGGTGCTGGTCCACCTTACCACATGAATTCTGGATTCTAATCTATATGATTTTGTGTCTGCTGCCCTCTCTTAAGTGACAAACAATATAGTAGATGCTAAACAGGCCTGACAGTTACTGATATACAGTACTCTGGTCCTGTCTGTTAGCTGTTGTCATTAAAATTCCAAACATAACCTTTCTTGACCCTGAGAAGAGTATACAGTAGTATGTTTATTCTGTGTGCCTGATATGTCCCTGGCCTAATAATCAGAAGATATAGGGCATTGCAAAATGCTCTGTACGTATTTCTCTCTATATGTCCGTCTGTAACTACGTTAATTCAATTACACTACTAGGTCATTAAGAACAATTAACACCTCCCACATCGAGGCCTGAATAATAGGCGTATTCTAAACATGAAAAAGACATTCCCTTAAAGGGACTTCCACATCTGCTGAGGTTCGGGTTTCTGTTTTCGATTCAGAATCGATTCCAGTTCTTATTTTTTATCAATTCTGTTCACATCTTCTTCAGTTACGGTTGTCTGGAAAAAGTGGCGTGGGCTTTCATACACTTAACTATGAACTAAGTTTGAATTGTATGTGACAACTATGCCGGAACTTATGGTTGATTATTTGGATTTGACCTTTTGCGCAAACTTGACCATGACCTTTTACTCACCATTAAATATGGCATGGACTTTCATACACTTAAATATGAACCAAGTTTGAAGTGTGTGGGACAACTATGCAGGAACTTATGGCTGATTACATGTGAATTAGACCTCTTGATCGAACTTGACCTTGACTTAGAACCTGCCACTTCTAAATTTAATCACCTCTAGATCTTTAATGAAGGAACATTGTGGCAAAGTTTCAAGAGTGAAAATTATTGCTTTAGGCTGTTCATAAACAAATGAACACAAAGAAAGAAAAAGCATAACCTCCTTCAAAACATAGGCGAGGGTGTAATCGTTTACGATTATTTTGTCTTATTTGAAAGGAATTACCACTCAAAACAATATAGGAAAAGAATAGCATTTACGATGATGAATGTATTGTTTGGGTTTTCTATGCATGGTCTTAATGGCCCTGTCACATCTCACCAGATTGCACAAATGGAGAGAAAACGGAGAGCAAAAATGGCAGACCGTTGATGTACGTTAGTATCCGTTGAGTATTTGCTTAAAGGCAGAATCCATTTACGCGTTGGGTTTGTCGCTCCATTTGCAGCTGCGTTTTGCAATTGCGTTTTATGTGATTCCATTTGTGCGTTTTTACAAGCGTTTTGATATGCAGTCACCATGAAGTTAACATGGATATTGCAGCAGCATCTATTTTTGGAAGAGGAAGAATTAGCAAGAGGCCTAATGGTTTTATGTTAAACTCCTTAAGCCTAAAAAAGTGAAAGAGAAGGAACATGTGGTATATACAAAACATTATAATGCCAAATGTGTTTCCGTAATTTATGACGACCTTCCTCCATTATTTCAGCGCACATGGCACGATGTATTAAGACAATATACATACAACTTTCATGCACATGTTTGAACCAGGATGAATATACGTGTGTCACAAATTTCAGAAAAATTAAATTGGCGCATGCGTATAAAGGTTGTTATTAAAGTTACCATACGGAAATATTGTTTGAAACCAGATGAATCGCTCCATGTAGCGATTGAAAATAAGCGCACGCGATTCCGGACGACGCAGTCATACGCAACCGTGCTAATGGATTCACATTCACTCAAATCCATTGTATCGATTGAATTGCGCCGCAAATGGAGCCGCAAACGCAACGTGTAAAAGGATTCTGCCCTTAGTTTCCTGTTTTTCTCCATCGACTCTGTTGCATGCTCTGTTACGCGATTGATGTATATTGCAAAATATTCCATTTGTCAATACAAATGTGGAAGCTGATGTTATATTCTAGTAGTATTATTTAAAAATGATTTTACAACTTAAAAACAACTTAACAAAACCATACATAGCCTAATGCTATTTTATACTATGCAAATTCCCTCTTGTTCGGCTCTCATGAAGCTGACTTGAAATAGCTGCAGTGACTACAGAGCATAGCTGCGCGGCTAGTCTTTTCTTGTGGACGGGATCAGCCCTCTGATAGCCTAGTAAGGAATCTTCATGTATCTCTATGATTTAATTAAGCTAGACAAAGACATGGTTTCAACTAATTTTTTCTAATGATGCCACCAGACTTTTCGTTCTTAAATTAAAAAGGAAGGCAGGTGACGATGCTTTTTCTGTTGCCATCCCGTGCCTCTGGAATGCGTTTCCAGTTAAATTGAGGGAAACAAGTTTGGCTGCGGCACTTTTTTGTAAAAAATGTTTCAAAATATTTTTTTAAATATTTAAATATTTACCTGTATTTAAACGTTTCTAAAAAAAGTCTTTGTAATTAATCTCATAAGTATGGATTTTTAAGCGTTCTGATTTTTGGAGGATGTCAAATAAAAGCTTAATAATAATAATAATACAATGATTTAATGTACCGCTAAAAAATAATAATAATAATTCACTAAATTTTACAGGTAGTGTTTTGGTCATGAGAAGATGGACCTGAGGTTCTTAATAAACTTGATATCAGACATAATATCATCACATGTTTTGGAACGTGAAACAATATCTATTAAATATTTGATACTTAGTATAGTATATTTTTTTACCCTAAAATTTAGCCCTAAATCATTAATCTTATTAAAGAATTTTTTCCATTTAAGCCTACCAAACCACTGTTAGGCTTGAGTTATTATATTATTATAACATGAATCACCTAGCCAGCAAGCTAGCCTAGACCACAAGCTTGTTAGGTTCGCGTCGTATACGTTTCAGTCCTGTAATCTGCATTTTGGAGTCGCTTATCAAACTTATTAACTTCATTACATATCAAATCATAAAATATATTACAATTTATTACCCTAATATGCAGCCTACGTCATTAATATTAAGACAATTGTCCCCATCTAACCTTCCAAATCAATCTATAAAAAAAAAACAACCAAGGGTGACAAAATTATAAAGTAGATGTGATAAAGTATGCATCTCAATCCTATCTTATCCAAAATTTTAATAAAATGCAAAATACTTCTTAAAATTAAAAAATTGACAGGGGACACCACATGAATCAAACACCATTACCCATTGGTGAATGTTCAGTTAATTACAAACCTATAAGATGGAGGTATTTCATAATCATACAGTTATTCATAACCTTTTGAGTAATTTCACTTTTTATAGTTTTGTACATATTAATAGTTGCTAGTTGTTGAATAATTTGTGTATCATCCAACTATGACGAATTATAACTATACACAGAGGAACTGTTTTTGAATATGCAAACACCAGTAATTCTTATTTTGACACATCATTAGCCATCAACACATTAAGTAACAACTAAATATATTGAACATGTCTAGAAAATAACAAACTGTGAATTATTCTAAATTTCACCAGTGTCTAAATAGGACTGTTCAATTTAAATGTGTATTGGACAGAGATATACGGTGATGGTAACTGAAAATGTTCATCTGGTTTGAAGATACGATAATTCAAAGTTTTGGACAAACCAATTGGTTTTACTGACCTGACTGACAGCTTTGGATACCTTCTCCGGTTTCCTTCTTCAGAGTGACGGCTCTGTTGTTAAGCCATCCGATCACCAGTAAGTGGTGGTCGTCTAACCACAGGGTTGTACACGCGACTTAGTAAGTGGGTCCCCTAGGGGCCCACTTACTAAGTTCAAAGGTTTACGCGAGAAAAAAGATCATTTCAGGGTATCTTTGAAAGCGCGCTTACCTAGTGATGTCAACAAGCAGGTATGCGATCACATGAGACAACGAAGTGAAAATACCTTCGCTGCGACAAAACAAAAACATGTTGAGAAATTACGACTCCAGGATCGTGTTAAGCGTGTGAATAATGATAATCCTGAATTAGGCAGACATTATCTGAAGAAATGGGTGATTAATTTATCAAAATATAAGTTGAGTGATGCACAAATGAGGGTTTTAGCGAAAGGATTGAATTTCGACCCTACACCTAGCCATATCTACTACATTGTTGCGACAGAAATGGCCTGCAAGGTTGCTAACATCCACGGGGGTTAAGCTACTGTTCTCCACTCACGAATGGCCTCCGTTCTCCAAACGGCGAAAATAACCAAGCCTAACGTCACCAAGGAAAGGAGGAGCGTACAGCTATTGCTCAACTAAAAAAGGAAAAAATCGATACTTATTCTGCCAGGAGACAAGGGTGAAGCTACAGTTGTGATGGATAAGATCGAATATGAGCAAACCGTAACATCTATGCTTGCAAATTCTAGAACCTATGAAGTATTAAAGAAAGATCCCACCATGCGATTCAAATGTGGGTTGGTTTCTGTTCTTTTTAGGCTTAAGGAAGAAAATAAGATCAGTTATAGACCATGTAAACTTCTTTACCCTACTGCAGAAAACATCCCTCGTATCTACTGTACACCTATGATACATAAAGAAGGCAGGAAAGTTCACCCAATAGTAGATTATACAGGATCTATAGGCTACGAAACATCACAAGCCCTAGCCGATATTCTCTCTCCGCTTATGGGAAATACGGAACACCATGTCTTGAACTCAAAACAACTAGCTAAAGATTTAGCGGAGGTGATTATTGAGGAAGGGGAAATTGGAAACTCTCATGATGTTGTCTCTCTCTTCACCAACACACCAATAGAGGATGCCCAGCAGATAATTAGATCTAGGTTGCAAGAAGATAAACAACTTAAAGACAGAACTCTGTTGCAAATAGTTGACATCATGGAACTTTTAAAGTTTATTTTAACCACCACTTATTTTATGTTCAGAGGTGTAATATACCAACAAAGGTTCGGGACAGCTATGGGCAGCCCTGTGTCTCCAATAATAGCTAATCTATACTTTCTGGAACAAAAAGCTAGCACTGCCCCGATCGCATGCAAACCCTGTATGTTGAAATGATATGTTGATGATATTCTGGAAATTATTAAGAAGGATGAAGTCAACAATCTCACACAACATCTTAATGCTACAGATAACACCGGCAGCATTAAATTCACATACGAAACGGAAAGTGATGCTAAAATACTACATTGATTGAAATCCACCCACACAGACCAGTATTTGAATTTTAATTCTCACCATCCTTTACATAAAAAAATGGGAGTAAATCGAACACTACTGGAACATATGAACAACTTGGTAACTGAAGACGAGGACAAAGTAACTGAGGAAAGAAACATCACCAGTTTGTCAAGATGTGGATACCCACAGTAGACCTTCAACGTAGTGAAGAAAAGAATGGAACAACAACAAAAGAAAAAAAGAAAAACAACAGAGAGAGAAAACAACAGGAAAAGCCAAGGGTTGGTTGTTATTCTATACGTTGCTGGGTTATCTGAGAGGGTATCTAAAATATTCAGAAATGTAGATGTTAACATAGCTATAAAACTCCATTCATCACTCAGGAAAATACTTGTAAGATCAAAAGACTGAGTAGAGAGTAAAGCCACAACTAACTGTGTGTATGAAATACCATGTGGGGTCTGTAATTGCACATACATTGGGGAGACTGGGAGTACACTGGGGACAAGACTCAAAGAACATCAAAGGAAACAGAAAAAGTACAACAACAGAGGAAGAATTAAACTTGGCAGACTCGAAAGGACCTGAATTAAAGCAAATCGGCCATAGCAGACCATGCCATAAAAGAAAATCACATTATTGATTGGAACCACCACAAGATCATAGACAGAGCAGATGACGAAACCGCCAGACGCATCAAGGAGGCCATATGGATCAAATGCAGAAAAGATAAGGCCATGAACAGAGATGAAGGAGCCCACTTACTAAGTCATGTTTAACCTGTGGTTAGACAACAAGGTGTCCGAAACTGTCAGTCAGGTCAGTAGAATCAATTGGTTTGTCCAAACGTTAAACTTAGAATTATTTTATGGTGATGGTTTTAAAAGCATATTGAAAAGTTTTCATATTCTTTAGATTTTTTTATGAGAGCTCTGATGGGATGTGAAAAGTGATGGATGGGCACGTATACTGTTTTACTTAGCAAAATACTGCATTAAGACTTCTGACATAAACAGATTTAAGTTAAAACTAGAAATACTCCTTTTATGCTACTCTATAAAAGCATATTCTCCCAAATGTGTACATGGTTTTCATTAGATTTTCTTTTTGGTGCTGGTTTTGGCCAATACTGTAACACATGTAATTTATGATTCCAAAATATAAAAAAAAAACCAGAGGCCTATGGCCGCCGACGTTCCTATGCTCACAGTGCATGCAGTTGAATTAATAATACATCTCCATGTGACCATTGACCCCTTGCTAGAATGTCAATATTAGTGGTCCTTAATGACCCAGTATATGTGCATTAATAT
>JAOTQE010014243.1:0-22464 GCA_025631205.1 Nesometra sesokonis | reverse complement strand
ACAGGCATATATGTCGGTCTTATGTAGGTAAGTATCTCACTCATAGACTACCAACACCACTTCTGGTTTGTGTATTTCGATTTTGTTTGTGAAAAGTCTAAATCTAGTGATCAACAGTGAACTATTGTTGTTATCTTGGAAATGTGTTGAAGTAAACACAAAGCCAGATATTAAAAGTCACATTTACATACATTTTAAAATCCAGATGTGTAAATCTTAGTGAAATTCACTCTTGAATTATTTGACGTGGATCCTGTTCAAGTCCTGTGAAAATCAAGATTTGTTATTGTGAGAAGATATAAAATGATGTTATACCTCATTGGTTGCTGTAGGTTATTTTTGATGGACACCCTGAGGAGTTTAACTGCGTCACACTGTTCAGATACCAACTTTTATTCTTGGTGGCACTACTTCAGGTAGTTTTGTGAGTGAACCAAAATGGTTAAGCTAACCTTGTGGCTTTCTTGGTTGTTGGCACTAACTTTATGATAAAAGTAAGTAGTGAATTTAAAGGTCCATTCCTTCCAAGATTCCCAAAAAATAAAACATTCTAAATTTGAAAATATTATATTCAAATTTATAAATATAATACTGATTTATTTAATGTCTTTTTATCACTTCCAAGTATCTAAACATTCAAAATAAGAATAGAATTTTTTGTTGTTGATGGTTCATAACATATAAAGCGGATTAATCTATATTACAATTAGCTTTGCTTTTGTCAATAGTCTTAACCTAGTAACCACAGCGGGCTATGTGTGCGTACTAGCTGTGTCCAATCACTATCTGTGGAGTGAATAGCCTGGGAGACATCCTCATGGATACAACCTACAGCTATTACCTTAGCAATGGAGAATTATCAAAGAATCATGCTTATTATTTTAGAAATAATAAAAAGGTAAATTTCCAAAGAAATTTGATTTTTTGCGTGGATTTTGACAAGGAATGCCCATTTAATTAGTTGTTATCGAGTCCAATGTGATTTCTTTCTTTGACAATGTACATTAGACCCAAGAGACCCTGTATTTATTACATAATAAGTGTTGAACTACAGTGTGTTATAAAATATTATTCACTTGGTTTGCAAATCAATTATATGTGTCATCGTGTATCGGAAGTGCCATCTAGTGCTGTAGTATAAAAGAATGATCTAAACGCATGCAGGGCCGTAGCCAGGCCAGGCAGATGAGGCAGTCACCTCGTCTGAAATTTTCACAACTTTTTTTTTTCTGAAATATATTTATATATTGGCCCTACGCACCGCATGGGCCCCAGTCAGCTTGTTTTTTTTCGATTCTGGCTATGACCCTGTTATATATCATTCATGCTGAACATAACTAATGGTGTTAGAAAGATTACAAAAGCTGGCCGTAGGTGTCATCCTCCCTGGCTATTCATATGATGAGGCAATGGCAGGTCTTATAATTTCATATTTGAAAGATCGACCTAAAAATCTGTGTTATGAATATTTTACCAAACTGAAAAACAGTAATCACAGACTTAACCATCTCTTACCACAAATCAGGAAGTGTCGATATATTCTAAAACAGACATAAACTATCATGTTCCTCACTGTAATTATTAGTATATCCGCAAATTTTATTATTAATTCTTGGCTGTGAAAAATAATTGGTAAGATATCCCCTACACAGGATTGTTCCGACATGTTTTTTTTTTGTTTTTGCTTTTAAATTATTTTAATTGATAATATATTCTGTGTATATTACATTTAGGGACTCTTCACAATTATCAATATTTTCACAAGCGTACAAACTGTACGCTAGTGGGAGGGGATCAACACCGGCGTATGCTTTCCAATTTAAAAAAATGTCAATCCATATTCTCGCACCCATCCCCTGTGATCACGGCCACTCGTCTCGCAGGAAACTTTCCCCGCTGACTGTTAGTTAGCACGCACTCTATAAAACTCCCACAATTCCTCGTGCCAGCATTTCACTATCTATAGGGTCAATTTTTTTCTTAGCCAAACTGGCTAAAGCTTGCCGATTTTTTTTAGCTGGATTAGAAATTCTTTAGCCAAATTTTTTTTATTGAATAAAAAGCAATAAAAAATGGCTGAAAAAATGGACAGTTGTTTGGGATTTTCATTTAGCCAATTTGGCAAAAGAGGTCATTTTATTTTAGCCAAATGAGAATTCCAGTAGCCATTGGGGAATTGGCGAATGGTTAGAGTGAGCATAGACTATATGACCGAGGCCATCTTGTGTATTGCATTTTATAAGATCAATATGGAATCTTTGGAACTGAACACAGTGAAAATACAGTAATGTGAAAAAATCAACAGTTTTTTCATACACTTTTATGGAGGGGGGGGGGGGTTGGGGGAATCTTAAAACGTGTATGGTTTGGACACTTGTGAAAATGTTGATAATTGTGGTTTACCCCTTAGTGTATTCAGTATAAGTGACGAATCGTAGACTTATTGCTTGCCTTATATTTTTATATTCAAACTGTAATAAACGTTATTCGTATTGTATCATATCTTATAAGTTATTAACCAATTTTATGGAAAATTTTTAGATGGCATCTTAAACTTAGTATGGTAATATTGTTTAAAAATTATTACACAAAATATTATGTGATTATGTCTAGCATGAAATATTATTGTGTTTTAAAACAATAAATTCTTCTTCAAATATCTATTGTTTCACTGGTTCCCAGGGTAATTTAATGTCTTCCGTGTTTGACAGCTGTGTTGTGATTGCTCAATGGGAAATAATATATCATTTCTCATTGCTGCTCTTGCCAAATAATAATTGCCTGATTCACACAACAAAAATCAAAATTCCACAAATAAAAAAAAAATGTTAGGAAAGTTAGTTGTCATTATTTGGTCTACTTTATATTCACACAAAATTGGTATGAAATGTTCCTTTAGCTAGTGACATAATGTGAGCTATCTTTGTCAATGTATTCAATCTCAGCCATACTGATGTTGAGTTTTGTAGAAAACATTTAAGTAAAATATTGCAGGTCATTTCTACATAAATTGCATATTTTTAAATTTCATTTATTTAGTAAAAAGTTGACCAGGGACTACATCAAAGCTATCTTGCTACAGGTCATATTGTGTATTTATATACCATTACAGGGTCGTCACAAGCTTTTTTCAAGAGGGGGTGTTTTTAAAAAAAAGACAAAACGTATCTACTTCAGGGGCCGATCCAGGATCTGCTCCTGGAGTTTTCATTTTGATCATACTACTACGTATTCTGTGGTTTTGATGTGCGCTTTACTCAACTGCAGCTCTGTTATTGTTTCTTTTTGAGTCTTGAGGGGGTGCGTATGCACCCTCCGCACCTCGCCTGGTGACGCCCCTGCATTATTCATTTAACAGTCTAACAAAATAAGGTACAGAGTAGTTATGATTTTTATTCAAGCAATTAAACCAATGCATGGTCTTTGGAGTTTCTATAGGCCTACTTGACAGATGTCATGGTATGAAAACAGACTCGGTGCGCTATTTATAGAAAGCGATTTACAAAACAGTCTATGCAAACACTTCAAACAAGTAGTACATGTATAGTACACTAATGGTATGGTGTATTAAACTATTTGAATTACATTGATTTGTTTAATGTTCTAATTAAGGTGATATAAGCACTAATTATAAAGATAATTAAATAATAAAGAACAATTCTTCTACCAAATAAGCATTGACATTACTGTAAATAATCTTTTTACAGTGCTTAAATCATTGATCTTCACAGAGGTTCCAACCCTCTTGATTTGTCCTGAAATCTCCAGAAATTTTAACAATCTCCCGATTTTATAAAGCAATCTTCCGATTTTCTGTTGTAATTTAAACATTTTCTAGTACCATAGTTTGGCTTAGAATAATATTTAATCAATAGATACAGTACTTGTAAAATAAATAATTGTGTACATCGTTCTAAATTTATCGTAATTGCCGTTACTTAACCACTTGCAGGCCTGTTTTTTTCGACCCTTCCTTCATAAAAAGCATTAGAAGGCGCAATATTTTAAGATAGAGGGCACATTTTAAAATATCTCCCGAATTTTAGACATCAGAGTTTGGAACGTATGTCTTCAATCAGTAGCGGATGCAGACATTTGGAAATTTTGGTCTTTCGGTGTCTGGAAATGGCCTCAGGGATAAATTCTTGCTGAATATTTTCGTTTTATAGATATGGTTAATAATATTGATATATTTTACTTTCTGAAAGAGGGCAGGGGCCTGCCCGCCCCCCTCCCTCTTAAATCCGCCCCAGTCAATGCTCTACTGTAGGCCTAGTGCATTTTGTATGACAGTAATTCTATACCTGCCAAATGTTTTGACTCAAATGTACTGTATGAGACAAAATTTTTCCGCAATTGTATACCTGCCCACTCTCATGCATTAGGTGTGAGTCTCACGTATAAATAATTTTTCTCACACATTGGCAGAATTCTCATGCATAGACAGTCATTCAAATAGTTTTTCTCACGCATGAAACAATATACAGCAAAACAGGTTATAAAAACAGTGGTAATTTAGACAGAAACGGCCCAAAAATGGGCAGATGATGTGTTTCTTTTCCTTGTCAGATCGAAATCATGGAAAACATGGCCCAGCACTGGTGGCAAGGTTTGTTTCATGCACTTGCGCCAAAAAAGTTGGCAGGTATACAAAGCCAGGCTGCATATTGTCGATTTGGATTTGACAAGCCATAACAAAGTTTTGCCAAATTTTACAAGATATATTGCATTCATATCCAGTGTATGTATTTTAGACATTTTCCATGCAAAATGGCACAACATGAATTGTTTTGCTTGAAACCACTTGTATGGTATTTTGCTCTATTATTAGTTACTTTTTCTTGAAGTTTGTGTCATGCAATCTAACAGTGGCAGTTGTTTTTTTTTCTCACATTGGACTACAAAAATTGTGGAAGATTCAATGTTAAATAACAAGTCGATCCGACAATAAGACGCAGAAAGCTACGCACAGTATAAGTACCAAGAAGTTAATACTTAACTTGTACATGTGTTTGAGCAGGAGAGTAATATTATTATTGAGGCGTAGGTTAGTTGCAGTACATGCAGTTGGTGAGATAGCTCCATGGTGAGTTACACCAAGTGATGCGTAGCTGTCAACCCTACAGATTTTAGCGGCACTACCGCTTTTTGATCCTGTCGGCTATCGCTTGTGCATGTAAAGGCTACCGGTTTAAAACAAAATAATAAAATATAAATGGATGTAGGTAAAGTTTAAAACAATCAAAACATTAAAGTATGCCACGAATTTCCACAAAACCAGGCTAGTATGCATATTCATAGAAATTACTTTGTAGGTTAAATATATTGTAATTAATTAATTGCGTTTATATTAGCTTTTAGTTTCTTTCTTCGATACGCATACGTATTGGAAGACACCTCTATAAAAAACATATTTGGGATCTCAAAATGTGCTATGCAAATGAATGCCTTTGTTTACATACCTTGCGCCCTGGAATATATGCAGAATATACAGTGAACTGTAAGGCTGTATTTTGTCGTTTGAAGTCATTAGGTTAAAATAAAAAGTAGACAAACAGACTAGTATTATTATTGAAAGTGTAAAAATACAGTTATATTCTTGAAGTTTCGATGAAACATCAGAACATTTCCTCAAGTCAATTTCCGCGTCTAATAAAACAAAGTGAATTCTTAATTTCGTACATGCGATCAAACATCAGAGTAAACATTATTATTTGAAGTGTAAAACATTTGAAGTTATTTGGCCTAAGCTAGCTGCAGTAGTTGGTCATTGCCACCTACTGTTCGTGCACTGCAGACCATCACTTTTATTAGCCAAGAAAACCGGGCTAGTACTTTTTCTATTCTACAACCGCCAAGCTAGCTGCAGTAGTTGGTCATTGTCACCTACTGTTCGTGCACTGCACGCCATCACTTTTATCTAGCCAAGAAAACCGGGCTAGAATTATTCCTATTCTACAACCACCTATACAAGGCGATCGAAGATTAGAGTGCGGCTACTGATCCAAAATTATACAAGCAAGACCAGTGTATAGCTTGGATTGTGTTAGTAATATATATTTGGCACTACTGAGTGGTTGAAACCGACATTCAAATATTAACACTTAAAACTCTTCCCTTTATTTTACATCTCAAAATTGATCATGATAGGCTTATAGTTCTATTGTACTAAATACTTTAATTTTGAATTCTACATGGACAGTTTAGAAGTGATTAGGCTAATTAGACTCAAAACAAATACAAATGAGGACATCCTAGGTCAAATAATGTTTTCTTTTTTACCCAGAATCATATTGCGTATATACTACCTGGCTCAACACCTCATCCCCATGATAATGAGCTATTTTTTTAGGTAATTGTGGAAAACAGTAGATAATGTAAATTGTTAAGGTTTGTTTGTAATAATTGCTGAAAAGGCATGTAATAAGACTCATATGCAAATTTATTTGTAAAAGAAAAATATGTGAGAGAGAAGAAAATTGTCTGTGAGCCAGGTTGAAATAATGGGAGTGTGGCATGTATGCGTGTGTGCGTGTGTATGTGTTTCACTTAACGTATGGTCATTTATCTAAATCCATAAAATGTTCATGGAATTAATTTAAACTGCTATTTTACTCTGAATAATAAATAAGAACTGATGTCAATAAAGTATGATAATAATTAAAGGGAAATCATCTACAGTTTATATTAAAAATTGATCATCTTTGTAAATGAATTAGGAGCAGTCAACCATAGTGGTCTTATTCAATTGTACTGTTTACACACCAGGTTGTCTACTGTTAAAGGCCCTGACCCTGCTCTTACCATCAATACAAAGATACGTATCTTAGTCACGAAGCCATTTGACATGCCCTTTAAGTTGACTTCAATTTCATTTCCAACTAATTCACATTATGCTATAAATAATTTATAATTTTAAGACAGCGTTAATATTTAATTAAAAATTTTGATGAAAATTAGGTCTGTTTTCTTTCTCTGATATATATAATCTATGTTAAATCCTTTTAAATTTTTCTTGTAATACAGTTTACTGCAATTAACATTATTAAACTTTGGTATGCTTTTAGTAAAATTGCTATTGTTTGTTCCAGCTAAACCCCAGGAGCGTTTATCTTCATTTTGATAATAAATTGCAAAACTCAGATGTTGCTTTTTGTGTAAAATGTCACAATGAGAAGTTTATATTTTTGTGATCAGGTAAGCAAACTTCTCAATCTAATTTGTAATATGTAAATTTAATATAATGTGCGGCATTACAAATTGGATTGAAAAGTTAAAGCACCAACAAAATTGTAATTTGTAGATATAGAATTTCATTGAGAGAAAAAGCATGGTATTCAGCTATTGAACAACATAATCATCACTGAATAATGCGTGTGAATGTAGGGCTATGTTTAGAGGAGCACATTGCAAAACGGAATACTATCTTCTGTTTGAACAAAAAGCTGTCTAATCGCTTGTAATGGCAAACAATAGAGACAATTTCTAGACATGTTTTCGCCGTTTTTAATATTTTGTATATGACGCTTTAGCTCATTAGCGTTAGCTAATCTTGTCTGCATCGCCAGCACTTATTTCTCCCTGGACGCCCCCTAATCGTGGTAATCCCTGGCTAGTTAATACACAAATAATCATACACTGCGTATGTTATGCAACCCTTATTTCATGGGTTTGAACATACACAAAAATTAACCAGAGCTCTATGCTAGGACTACAGTTTTAGGTTAAGATAAAGTAAATTCTAACGCAACCAAGTCACCCATGTTCAGTTGTAGTAAGACAATAAGCCCACACAAGACAGTGACATTCTTTTTAAAATGTACTAACTAGCCAATGGTGTCGTAGACATATATACACCTCTATGATGGATCAAAATAAAAAACATCCTAAAGTACCCATCTAGCCAATTTTGTGATGTTACTTTCCATTGCTTGTTAAAATCTCATTGAGTTTCATTATAGTGTCTATTTGTGATTTTGGGTCTTGGCAAATGGCTCAGCTAGCCATTTTATTTCTATAGTCTGTTGTAACTTTTTCGAGGGGTGAGTTGACTTGTGGTAGGCCCACATATGATCCCAGGTAATTTGCTCACCTAGCTGAACGGATTCAACAATTCAACAGGTTCCACTGAACGTTAGCCCCATGTCTATCATTTGTGTGTATACTGTATTTCAGGGACAGTATGAACAACTAGAAGTTTAAGGTGACCTCATTTGCATTAATTATTCGTGCATAATTAGTATCACGTACAAAATGGCGCAAATTAATTAATTGAAAATATTACTAATAGTCAAAAACATGAGCGGTTCATCCTCACATTATACAGAACGTATGTGCAAAATTTTGGCTTTCATCAAGGTACCACCTGGAAGCTTATTTGTTTACAAACTGTGTTTCATAATGCCATTTTCTTGACCTCTTTTGTATTCTATTTTAGATTTTCATTACTGTACTTAAAAATCTAAAAATGCAGTGTTAAATGTGAATCTGTTGAGTAGCAAGACTAGTGACATTCATAAGCTCCAAAAACTTTCCTCAGTGACATGTGTAATTATAGTAGTAGGCCCAAGTAGTTATTGTATTTATTCACTGCTTGTTGAGGTAGAAATAGAAATCTAAACCAATATTTAAATTGTTTTTTCAGATGACGTTGCTAACATCCTGGCAGTAATTTTATTTTAAGTAATACTGCAACATTTTGCTGGTTATTGTAACAATTGTTCCATTCCATTGAATGACATGTCCGCAGAGGGTCTACTATATCCAAGTATAGCTAGTACCGTGTGCCGAAAGCTGGATCGTCTCGGTAATTCAGAAGGTAATGTGAAAACAAGTGTTATAAATAACACACAGACCGACATGGATTCCGATGGGAATATGGAATCCGTGATATGTGACATCACCGAAATGAACGATTTACTTGAGGAGGAGCAGCGTGCGCAACGCACATCGCGTCATGCAGGTACTGATGTGGAAAATTTAGGAGAAGATAATGGCGGGGACCGTAGACAGATTATGAGTTCTGTACACACATTGATGAGCCATATAAAGCAGCTAACGGATGCTACGCGTGATTTGGCACACGAGGAGTTGAGTTTACGAGGCGAAATGGAACGTGTGGCTGAACAAGTTGAACAACAATGCATAAAAGAAAAGTCTGCCAAGTTGCACGAAACATCTATGCTAATTTTACCGGATGTGAAAACTATCATGCAGCCAGAAGGTGGGAATTTGATTGGTCAGTGCATGTTTCATCAACACCAATGCGATTGCCCACCACAACCTTTGACCTTGCACGTAAACCCCAATACACATATTGGTGAGTTTTATTTATTTTACGTTTATTTTTTGTTATTATCGATATTGATTTGTATTATTTTTTAAACTATATTATTTTGTACACAATAGCATTCTTGGATTAGTATTGGTCAATTTACCATGAAGCTTCTAATAGTAATCCTGATTTACTATTCTTTGTGTTTTTAGGGTGGATTACTATTAGAGAAGAATTATTATTAGACTAGTGGGTTACTATTGCAAAGCTTAATCTTGGCCCTTAGAAATAGTAATCCAATTCACCCCCAGCTTTTTACATCACCATTAATAGAAATAAATAACTACAGCACAAGTTAACGTTTTGTTGATTTAAATTTTTTTATAGCTTAAAATAATACAGTATCCATTTTTTTCCTTTATTCCAATGCAATAACATTGTAAAAATACAAATCTTAAGGAATAAAACATGTTAAGTGGGAGAAATAATATTTAGTTGAATGTCATTTTGTTTATATGTTTTTTGTATTAACTCAATTGGTTACTATTAAAATACTGTTGGGTTATCATTATACATAAATGTTTAGAATGGGTTACTAATTAAAGAGGGTGTTACACATAGAGGATTGGGTTACTATTAGAAGCTTTACAGTATATTTGGAAAATTATTTTTATTTAATCAATATTTTTGCATTATTTTCACCATCAGCTAGAAAATCTTTACATACATAATTTCAAATAAAATTTAAACTATATAAGAACAGTCCTATAATGATGATAAACCTCACTGCCTTTTCCTTTTAATTAATTGAGTTTACTTTTATCGGTGTATTGCAACCGGTAAAATTTCCTTGCTTATCAATATTTTTCTATTTATAGACAGTAAATTATTTCGTTTATTTTGTTTTCTTTTCTGTAATCGAAAGAGCATGAAAACCACTTATATATTTTCAATAAGCACAGTAAATTTGTAATAATATGTTTTTGCGTCAGGGAGAATACTAGATACAATTTGTTTTGTCCAACTCTGACATGCAAAATGCACCAAATATTCAGTACAGTTAAGAATTCTCGAGAAAAAATTCAAGTTGTTCTCAGGTGGGATTCGAACCCACAATCTCCAGCCAATTAACCTGGCATCTGTACCACTAGACCACCGAGCCTGCACTTAGTGGCCAGGGATAGAATTCGAGCCCAATAAGCAGCAGATACTGCAATGTATGTAATAGTTAATACATTTTTTCAAAATACATTACAGTACCACTGCTTATTGGGCTCGAATTCTATCCCTAGCCAATATGTGCAAGCTCGGTGGTCTAGTTTTACAGATGCGAGGCTATAGTTACCTGGAGATTGTGGGTTAGAGTCCCACCCGAGAACAACTTGTGAATTTTTTCGTGAGTATTCTCAACTGTACTGAGTATTCAGTACTGTACATTTACACGTCAGAGTTGGGCAAAACAAACTATATCTACACAGTAAATTTCTATTTATTGAAAGATGAGAATGAATTTTTTTTTAATGGATAAGATTTTTAAAACAAGCAGCCCTTGAACAATTGGGTTGGACCAGCAGTATTCATAGTTTCATCGAACAGAATAAAAATAGCTTTAATATCAAATTGCTGGTACAGTAGTTAATTGTTAATTTGCCCGTGGGATTCAGTTCATTTTGTTTGTTAACATCTGGATTATTATAAAATCTACTCTAGAATATCATTAGTAAAAATTGCACATGTACCAGATTTGTTTTTGTAGTAAAACTAGCAGGTTAACCCTGCGTAAATAGCCAAAAAATAACCACTCTCAGGTACTGTAACCGGCCCAGGCTGTGTAGTGTAAAAAAAAAAAACTTTGTTACAATGTCTACTGAAATACATCAATATTTAATTCCTTTTATTTTATATATCATAACATTTTACCTTTGATTTCTTTAATCAACAGTTGCAGAATTCATTAACATTTTAAATACTTTAAAATACATCATTATGTTACCAGATGTTACGATATACACCCTAGTTTCCATGGCAACACATAGTAATCAAAGCCTAGGAAAAGAAATCAAAAATTGTAAATGTCTACAGTACATTGTATTGGATGAGAGCTATAATGAAACCTGGTCAATATGATAATTTACATGGGATCGGCTCACAGCTAGGCTTAACGCACGGTGCTCAAGACTGTTAAGAACACTTTACCACTGTTTCTTTTTAGATGCTATCTTCTTGTAGTAGGCTTAGCTTAGTCATGTACAAGTGAGTATTTATGTGTGTTTTCGTCTGTTATTCTGTCGGATTTAAAAAAAAAATTTATTTGAGCATAAGGTCAAAATTTTCATCAAAACTAGGAGTATAAGAGTGTGAACATTAATTTTAAACTTTTAAAGATATAATTGGGGCCCCTTTCCATTGCTAATAGACAGTAAAGATTTTGATGCATGTCTTGGCATTGCTATATACTTACATTATAGATTTTGATCCAAAGATGTCTTGGCATTGTTATATACCTACAGTACAGGTTTTGGTCCAGAGATGTCCTGACATTGCTATATACTTACAGTACAGGTTTTGGTTCAGAGATGTCTTGGCATTGCTGTACACGTACAGTACAGGTTTTGGTCCAGAGATGTCTTGGCATTGCTATACACTTACAGTACAGGTTTTGGTCCAGAGATGTCCTGGCGTTGCTATACACTTACAGTACAGGTTTTGGTCCAGAGATGTCCTGGCATTGCTGTACACGTACAGTACAGGTTTTGGTCCAGAGATGTCCTGGCGTTGCTATACACTTACAGTACAGGATTTGGTCCAGAGATGTCTTGGTTGGCATTGGTATACACTTACAGTACAGGTTTTGGTCCAGAGATGTCCTGGCATATAACTAATGTTATATATCTTTTAATAGTCTGGCAGGTTCTTAATAATTGTTGTGGCAGGAGAGTCCTCAGTATCCTCATCTCCACAACGGGTAGGGCTGAGATAACAAAATCACTAAATAATAATTATGCCTGCTGTACCAGTTCAGCTGCCCCAGTCTGGAGACACCAGAGCTCAGTTAACATTTCTCACTAGGAGGCAGGTTGAGACCATTCTAATTAATATCAACATGATAAACTCAGGAGTTATAACGAACACAAAAGTTAATTTTTCCAGTGCAATTTCATAGCATCACAACAAATGTATGTATTGCCTCCAGTGAATTGGACGTGTTCTATTTTATACTGAAGTTTGAGGTGAAATCCTTTTTTGTATTGTATCCTTGGTATATCTGTGGAATTTTTACTCCAACTGGCTAACCACGTTTGAACACCAGAGTTTGTTTGTTTTTAGACTTCACACTGAGAAAACTTCAAAGTGGTGTGTTTCCAAAAATAAATCAGTTTCATCAATAATTGAAAGCTGATTGAAGAAAAATGTCATAACAATATTTGTAATATTAAATGTTCTTGTTAACAGTACAATGTTATTATTATATTTTGATAAATTTAATTTAATACTTTTAATGTATATAAATAGCATGTAATTGTTGAATTATGCTTTAATAGTTCTATAAATACAGTAAAGGGTTCCATTTTAATATTTCATATTGTGATATTAACGTTACAATAAGCCTCTTAGACAGCATCGTACGACAAGAGTGGTGACTTAACAGATGTTAAGGTTTGCAATCCAAATGTTACCACAAACAGCCCTGATTAGTTAATTCAAAAAGTCCAACATGATTCGCATGAATCTGGAATCACAACCCAGACAGCCTAAACCCAGTGACAAGACTTTGTGTCAGGATTCATTGTATAATGCTGTCTGAGTTAGTCAATAAGTAGATCCCAAAAGTTTTTGTAAAGGATGACACTTCTCAAAAAATTTAAAAAATTTGAATATTTAAGCACACAATAGTAACATTTATTAATAATATTTTACCATTATTAGCATCAGGGCCAATGTCGTCGTTATTAGCATTAGGGTCAATGTCGTCACACAATGTCTTAAAATACAATATCCAATAGTTTGCAGGATAGATGAAACCTGAGACACTGTTCATTGATTTTATCTGCTGTATGCTGTTTTTGAGGTTGTTAATCAATTGCAATGTGATAGGCAATCTCAATAAACAAATTTGATTTAGAATATCAGCGTTACATAAATAACTTCCTCGTTAGATAGATCACAAAAATAGATTCATTGGATAAATCTGTATTTCTATCAAATTTTAGAAATTTTATTTTATAAGTAAAAAGCCAGTCACAGGTGTACAGTAGTAGGTCTGAATGCAGTCATTCTCTCTCTCTCCCCTCCCTTTTTAAGAAGGTTCCCTTAAAAATTGAAAGTACCAAATTACCTCAATATTCCCGTTTTACAGTTCTGTGTGAAAAGGTTCAGGATAACCCCAACTACTCGTTGAGATCTGTCCTTCTTTAAACTCTTCTGTTTAAATGTAAAGAGGGTTTAAAATATGCAGAAACAATATTTTCTGGGTTTTTTGTGGTTGGAGATAAAAAAATAAATAATTAAGCAAGATTCAATATTTGTCATCATTTAAAATTTAACTTAACATTAACCTGATATGAACGGTTTGCAAAATATTATTTTTTATTTACTTTTTCTTTCTTTTCTTTTCTTTAGTTTTATTTAGTAAAAAATTTATGAAGAAAAAGACTGATTTCTAGGTTTTGGCTTAGTTAGGCAAGAGCAACAGATTTTTTGTAGACCGTACAGTCAATCGTGAAAGTATATCATTGAATGCTTGAATCACTGAATGATAAAATGAAGACCTTTTCAAGAAACGTAATTAGTAAACATTTTAGCAACATAAGTAACAACATAATTAATAACATTATTAGCGATCCTGATTTGCAACCTAATTTGTAACCTAATTAGCCTAAAAGATAGCATATTGAACATTAACCTGTGTATTTAGTTTTGAAGGTAGAAGTCTTGTAACCAATGTCCGTCACACCATAACCAAGTCAAATAAATTTGAAATTTATGTAAATCCATGACTACTGTAAGTGCATTTATTGTATGTAATTAGAGAATTACAAATTTTATACAATTATTTTGTTTTGGTTAATTTGTTAATGAAAAGGGCATTGAGGAATTCACATTCACATCGTTTCACATTAAATTTTAATTTTAATCAAGTGATAAATAAATCCATAAATAAATGCAAAGTACATCCCTCTTTTGAAGATAAATTCTTGTTTATGTAATTTATTTTTTAATTTATAATTATTTTTATTCACATCCACATACCATAGGTAACCTGAATTACATTATATTAGATCAATTAAAATATTAAACAGATTTAAAAAATAAGAACATGTACAGTATTATCATAACATTATAAAAGAGTAGTATAACACAAAATTAAGTGATTCAATCAAAATAAAAAATTAAAGGTATTATTAATTATTAAAATGTGTAGTGAAAAAGTTAAGGTTGCAAGTAATTGTACTGTGTGCTAAGGAAATATTTTGCATCAAGGATCTGACATACTGCTTCTACATAGGGAAAACTGATTTTAAATGACTTCAACCACAGCACAGAGGATAACTATTAGGGAAACTCGCAAACATTTCTTGATCAACATGTCTCATTGTTGAACATTGGAATGTCTCTATTTCTACTAGCAAACTGCTGTAATATTGACTAGGATACAATACAGAAAGACATTGCTTGTTTACATTGGTTTCTGATTCAGTAATTTCCCGTCAAAGTTATTTCTCATTTCTGCTTATTGTTTAATATTGGTTTCATTTTCATTTCATAGAGTGTACAGTTTAACTTTCTAAATGAGCATTTTACACTATGTTGGTTGGGTAATGATTGAAGCTTTAAAGATGACTGCAATGTAAGTCACATTGTACTGTAGAACAGGTCCTACCTTCCTGGCAATTGCTGTCTAGAGGCCCTGCCTCTGCCTTCCCTGCCTTTCCCATGGTCCAACAACGTAATCACAGGGAAGGCCACTCAATCAAGATCACTGATCGCTAGACTTTAAAATAGTATTACTTTCCATCTGCAGAATAAAAGCATTGCTTTGTATAACTTTTATTAGATAAACCAACTCAAACAGGGTGGGGAATGGGGCTGGCCATAAATTACGTAACGCATAGAGGGTTGGGTGGATATGTAGATTTCAGTTACAGTGTGTTACTTGGGGTAGGGGATCTTTATGTTTGTGTTAAATATTATTCTTACTTCACTTGTCGTTTTAAAGATATCAAAATTGTAGACATTAGCATATTCAGTTAATTTATTAATTAAGATTGTATTTATAGACACAAAGAGGCATAATACTTCAAGTTACAGGGTTACATATCTCAGGTGTAATTAGATTAAAATAGATAGTATAGTACTAATGTTAATGAACATTAGCTTCCTTTAGATTATATTTAGGCCTACTCGTAGATCCTTATTATAAGCGCATTTGGTAGACGATTTTTTTTTATTTGTGGTATTGAGACAAATATTAATAAATTTGTAGGAGGTCTTACAACATTACAATTGGTTACAGGGCAGTGGGTGGGTCTTTGAAATGGGCAAAAATAGTGTTACGTAATTTATGGACAGCCCAATAAACTTGTTGAACTTTACACACAGTAGTAGACCTGATGATGGCTAAACCCCAATGTTTTTATTAAAGTCCTCAGTGGTACCCTATTTAGCAATACCAGGCCCTGAATATTAAACATGTCACAAGCCTCTCTACGCAATAAAAATTTTGGTCAACTGGAGGTCAAGGTAAATAGCCCTAACCCCTTCCCCTATGGAGCAACCAGAACAGTGGCATTATTTATATGAAAATTTGGGCTTTGAGCATCCTCCTCCCCTTCAAAATTAACAAAAGAAATTATTGGAATTTTAATTACCAATAGACACATTGAAATGGTGCTAAGGAAATATTTTGCATCAAGGATCTGACATACTGCTTCTACATAGGGAAAACTGATTTTAAATGACTTCAACCACAGCACAGAGGATAACTATTAGGGAAACTCGCAAACATTTCTTGATCAACATGTCTCATTGTTGAACATTGGAATGTCTCTATTTCTACTAGCAAACTGCTGTAATATTGACTAGGATACAATACAGAAAGACATTGCTTGTTTACATTGGTTTCTGATTCAGTAATTTCCCGTCAAAGTTATTTCTCATTTCTGCTTATTGTTTAATATTGGTTTCATTTTCATTTCATAGAGTGTACAGTTTAACTTTCTAAATGAGCATTTTACACTATGTTGGTTGGGTAATGATTGAAGCTTTAAAGATGACTGCAATGTAAGTCACATTGTACTGTAGAACAGGTCCTACCTTCCTGGCAATTGCTGTCTAGAGGCCCTGCCTCTGCCTTCCCTGCCTTTCCCATGGTCCAACAACGTAATCACAGGGAAGGCCACTCAATCAAGATCACTGATCGCTAGACTTTAAAATAGTATTACTTTCCATCTGCAGAATAAAAGCATTGCTTTGTATAACTTTTATTAGATAAACCAACTCAAACAGGGTGGGGAATGGGGCTGGCCATAAATTACGTAACGCATAGAGGGTTGGGTGGATATGTAGATTTCAGTTACAGTGTGTTACTTGGGGTAGGGGATCTTTATGTTTGTGTTAAATATTATTCTTACTTCACTTGTCGTTTTAAAGATATCAAAATTGTAGACATTAGCATATTCAGTTAATTTATTAATTAAGATTGTATTTATAGACACAAAGAGGCATAATACTTCAAGTTACAGGGTTACATATCTCAGGTGTAATTAGATTAAAATAGATAGTATAGTACTAATGTTAATGAACATTAGCTTCCTTTAGATTATATTTAGGCCTACTCGTAGATCCTTATTATAAGCGCATTTGGTAGACGATTTTTTTTTATTTGTGGTATTGAGACAAATATTAATAAATTTGTAGGAGGTCTTACAACATTACAATTGGTTACAGGGCAGTGGGTGGGTCTTTGAAATGGGCAAAAATAGTGTTACGTAATTTATGGACAGCCCAATAAACTTGTTGAACTTTACACACAGTAGTAGACCTGATGATGGCTAAACCCCAATGTTTTTATTAAAGTCCTCAGTGGTACCCTATTTAGCAATACCAGGCCCTGAATATTAAACATGTCACAAGCCTCTCTACGCAATAAAAATTTTGGTCAACTGGAGGTCAAGGTAAATAGCCCTAACCCCTTCCCCTATGGAGCAACCAGAACAGTGGCATTATTTATATGAAAATTTGGGCTTTGAGCATCCTCCTCCCCTTCAAAATTAACAAAAGAAATTATTGGAATTTTAATTACCAATAGACACATTGAAATGGATGTGCTATGTTTGATCCTTAAATCTCTGTCTAAATTGTATTTGAGGTTTACTTATAGTATGCGCATTTATGTGTAAATGGTTATAATATGATCGTTTTCATAGCCATAGGCACTGTATGTCATACGTACTGTTTTATTATGGCACAATAAGACAGTACGTATGACATATCCACTGGAAGGAGATACTTTCACCTCCTTTATAAAGAAAAATGACCATGAATATACAATTTACAAAAACAATGCTACCTGAGCATGACACTAGAATTTCTTTTCTAAATTTAATGTTAGTGATGTACTTTACAGCATTTAAATATGAAATAAACCATGTATACCGATTTGACAAGCAAAAGTCCTTTGATCTACCCGCATTGTAACTTATTTTTTTTCACTAGCGAAATTGAATAATGATCACAATCGTGGTGATAATTACGCCACAATTACCCACTCATCTTGTGACAAGTTCGCACTTCTAGAGATGACCCCGACATAACTTACTATTTGGTAAAATGTATTTTATATACTAGTATTTGATAATATTAGTTGAAATAAATGTGTCTATGCAGTTCACAAAATAAATAAAGAGCTCTAAATTTGGAGATGAATTGGTCCTGATTCACTTGCTAGTTTGTTTCATTATACCACCACATGCTTTACTTTATTATTTTCTACTTTAAGAAGAATGGTACATTTTAGCAATGTTAATTATTACTGTCTCAAGAAGCCAGGCATTTATTACCCTAACCTGACTATAGTGGGGAGAGGGTATTGCAGTGAGCTTCGTTTGTCTGTCTGTCTGTCTGTCTGTCTGTCTGTCTGTCTTGCTGTCTGTCTGTATGTCTGTCTGTCTGTCTGTGTCTGTCTGCATCTATATCTCAAAAACTATTGGGCCAATTTACTTCAAATTTGCAGACAATGTCAGTATCAACCATATCTAGGTCCTCCCAAGGTTTGGTGCTGATCCACCTAACGACATGAATTCTGGATCTGAATCTATATGATATTATCTCTACTGCCCTCTATTAAACCTCTACATAGGTGTCTTTGATAACAGTACCTCTGTTCCAGGTGGTACTTTTCACTTGTCACTTTTGACAACAGTTATTCATTGAATTGACTTGCCTAGTGTTTACTGAATTTCGCTACCAGTGATTGATGAAAGTTTAGTGGTGTGAGGTTCAAACATCAGAAGGGTATGGCAATCCACCTGCTATGGAACGCAATGGGTGCCTTTTGATTGTCTTTTCAGGAATTAAACCAAATCACCGTCTTGAAACAAGAATACATTGCTATACTGTGTGTGTAATGTTTGCATTATTAGTATATTAGCATTGAGGTATAATATTAGTATGATTTATTAATTACCCTCGCCTCATAGGATGAAGCACAACATACAGTGGGTTGCATCTCTGTCCGTCTGTCTGTAATTGTCCATTGAATCCTATGTAAAATACTAAGTGGTCCATTTTACTTCAAATTTTCAGGTAATATAGTAACGTCCAACTGGGTTTCCTCATTTGTTCTTCACACAACACCCCTGATCTGCCCTAGGCATATTATTCCTGCTGTTCCTTCTACACCCCAACCACTCTTATCATTTGGTAAACAAGTGGAATATTTTTCTCCAATGTGAAATAACATGCATAATTTATTTTTAGATGCTGAAAGCGTCTTTATAAACAGCTTTTCAAAAATGTCTGTCTGTCTGTCGGTTAGTTGGTCTGTCTGTCAGTCTAGTCATGCTCATTTGTGACTTTTTGAGTATCTAAATTTAATCACCTTGAGGTCTTTAGTCAAGGAACATTGTGGCAAAGTTTCAATAAATGAAAACTATGACTTTAGGCTGTTCACAAACAAATGAACACACAAACTAACACACACACAAACACACAAACTAACAAACATACAAGCAGGAGAAAACATATAACCTCCTCCAAAACATAGATGAGGTTGTAATTGTTTACGATTACTTTGTCTTGTTTTTGATGTCATGATGGCAATGATTCAGCAAGGCCTAGTCCATGCTCAGGTGCAGCTCTATTAATCATTGTAGGCCCAGCAGGAGAATGCTTGGCAGCCTATACTTTGGCTTAATTATATTGTTTCATGGAATTTTGAAATAAAACAAATGATATACTGAAAGATTATGAAAAAACAATGTTATTTTTTCATTCCACATGATATAAATTTATCTTGTTAATGATACAATGGCATGCAATATTCTCACTTGACTCATTTGGCCAGGCTTTGTTATTTTGTTGGACCTCAGCGATCTGAACAAGGTCAGTATTTTTGTGTTGCCGTTAAAAACTGCAATGGTTTTTTTTTTCGAACTGCTCAAGTTTCTACTGCCAGAAAACAATCAATTTAAAAAAAAAAATATATATAATTTAATGATTTTTCAAAGCCAATAGAAACAGGCCCATTCACCAGGCATTTATAATTACAACCTATTAAAAAATATTTTTTCAGGTTTATTTTGGGGGAGGGGGCTTAACGTTTTTAAGACCTTCCCGCCCCCATCTCTCCACCTCGCAACTTATATCCCATCGGGATTGCCAAATATTATTCATAGTCAATGACATAGATTTACATTATATTTAACATTTCTTGTGATTTTCTACCAAAAAAAAAAAAAAAAAAAACGTTTATCATCAGCAATAGGGTAATTTGCAGCCCAAACTAATAAATGAAGTTAGAGGTGGCTTGAAATTCAGGGAAGGGTAATAACACTTACCAATTGTTTTGCCTTATTAATAAAAATAAATGAAATTTTGTATGGGTTGTGACAGCAATTCTGCATGTTCAGTTACACATTGTACTGTAATTACCACATTCATGCTACATACACATGATTACTAGTACAGTTTTTGTCATTTCTGATCATTTAAAATACTAATTAAAAAATTAAAATGCGAATTATCCAAGTATAAATACTACTGTAATATCAAATTAAGTGATGATGTTTTGGCCCTGAGTAGCAGCTGCCAGGACATGACGTCACCCTTAGGGGCGTAGAAAGTCATAGGAATGTGTAACATCTGGTCCACAGCGCCTTGATACTCTACTGTGTAAGGCGCTATATAAATTTAATTACATTACATACATTTATGTTTATGATTAAGATGGTATATATAGATTGGAATGATAAATCTTTCCAAATATAACCAAGGAGGTTTACTATAAAACCTCCTTGATATAACCTACAGAAGTCTAACCTTACATCAAATGAAGTCCTCTTGTTGTGATGGGCAGTATCCCTACTCAATTTCTATAATATTTCACATTGGACCAACATCTTAACGTTTCATCCAAAAGATAGTATACTATTAACTTTTTCTAATTTTCAGCTGAAACACAAGGAGATTATATGAAGACAAATTTTGGTAAACATTTGTTTTATAAATTATTCACTTTTCATTTTTATTAAAATATAATGGAATACACCATAGAGCTGTTGCCTGTGCTATACAAATTACAAGAAACATACTTCACAGCACAACTTATTATAAATATGCTTGAACGTTAACATCGAAGAGCACAGAGCCATACTGTACTTAAAATAGATTACATCTAACATGTGATGTCATGACTTAACGAAGCAGACAAGTAACGTGTAGTACATTTTGAATTGAAGACCATCCCTAAATATATTTTCTATTTCACCTATTCATAATAAACAAGGCAATCATTAATATGTACACCCTCACCTATGCATAGTAACAAAATAATTCATTCATGTTTTATTTCGATTCAGTTTGATTGGCATACTTCTGATTTTGTTTGTTATTATTTTATAGCCTTGACTTCATCTATTAGATACTTATATTTTATAGTTTTCCCACTTAATTGATATAAAACACTTCAGTTAGGTATACCTATTGTAGAGATATTAAAAAGTCAATCAACAAAAATGTGCACTGTCCACACATTAGAGTAATTTCACTATATTGAATGTCATTGTAGTTTGGCACAGTGAATAGTGTAGTGATTTTTAACCCAGTAGTCCCGAGTTCAAACCCTGTTTGCTTATTTCCCCATTATTTTATTGTCGTACTAAATGTACATTTAATATAGAGAATTTTATATTTATATACGGTCCTAATTTTTTTGTTATGTTTAAATATATTTTTTATTTAATTGGGAATTTAGACAGCACAGAATAACGATGATGGTGGAGGCATTCACTCTTGGAGGCCTCTCTACAGTAGTTCTTTGTGTTAACATTGCATTATGCAATGTATAGGAAGCTGTACCGGACATCCCGTAAACACAGACCTTCATTTAAAGAATTAAGAGGAGAGCTACGAATAGCTCTCCTTAAAATATTAAGGAGCTCTATACCCTCTCCTGAAAATTTTGCGATGATAATTACTACACAACCACGGATGGTGGGGGGGGGGGGATTATGGTGGCACGTGCCTAACATCCCACCCCCACTTTTCGACTGTTTCAAAAATGTTTATGGGAGGGGGAACTCAAACGTAGCCCTGGCGCAGTCAGTCTTTTTGTAAAATGGATCTTGGTTGGTGCCCCTACCCCATTAGGAATATCTCGATCCGCCTCTGTTACAGGTTGTTGGGGCTACAGAATCTCAGATAAAGCAATCAGCTAGTCACAATTATTATATTAGGTTTTTTTAAGGTTTTTTTTTGCACTATAAAAAAATGCTGGTAAAAATTTTAATTACACAGGGCTAGGCCTATTATTTCTTTTATTCTTAAAAAAATAAAATAAGAGGGAACAAGTCATGCTGTTTCAAGTTCTGATTTAGTGAATGTTTTTTCATTTCTTTTTTTCATTGATCATTTCAATCATCAAGCCATACATTTAACTTCAACACAACAATTTACTAAACTAAAATAGCTAA
>JAOTQE010014232.1:0-10911 GCA_025631205.1 Nesometra sesokonis | reverse complement strand
GGGGGGGGGGGGGGGGGGGGGGGGGGGGGTTCATGACACATCCTTTCCAGTATTTCTGATCCACCGTGCGTTGTGTGGTACCAATTCGAAACCAAGAAAGGCTGATCTGGAAACTTTAGGAGACATTTTGATGAACGTTAATTTCTTTTAACATGTTCGGCCCCTGGACCCGACCCGGCGTCTACTTGCACCAGCCAAAATTGCTCGCTTCGCTCGCTGACCCCCACTTCCATTCCATAATGGCTCCGCCCCTGCCAGAGCATAAAACAGTAAAATTACAAATTAACTGAAAAATCATGTTCAATTTATTCGTATTTGTTAATATATATTTAATGCAAACACTGATAGACTTGATTATCTTAAATATGTATTTTACATTAAAGTTACTAAACAATCGTCGAAATTAATTTCGAAATTAACATGCTCGTGTGATAACAACTTGAGCAATAAAATTAGTCTATAATATTTCTTTATTTTTATATTTTATTTACGAAATATGCATAACAAAAACGGATACGTCACACTTCCATTCTTTGAAGCTACTAAATGTGTTAAAAAATACATCAAATTTCCAAACCTACGAATTGTTGATGATCGTCGTAAAATACTGACTAACTGTGACAGATATTCAAGGCGTTCTATTCAAACGTTACAAGAATTTATTACGTATCTCTTTTCGTATTTCGTAAAGTTGCGAAACCTCGCTATTATGTCATTGACCACAACAACAAAATTAATTTGGAAATTAACTTGCTCATATTGAAGTAACATACAATTTAAGAATTCGAAAACAGAAACAAGCGTCTTTAAAAATTTATTTAATTTGCCTTTTTATCAACAAATCAACAAAAATAATTTTGAAATTAAAATGCTCATAAAGTATCATAAAATAACTTGGAAATAGAAATTTAAGTGATCTACAAACTTTTTGTTTTTGACCTAAAAACAACAAAAGTAATTTTGAAATCAACTTACTTATGTTAAAGCTAAGACTACTATGTTAACGTAACATAAAATTTAAGAACTTGAGAAGAGAAATTAGAATCTTTCAAATTTGTTTAATATAAGTATAAATTGCAGAATAAAAGAAACTGTAAAAGGCTTCCAGCTTATCAGCTTTTAACAGTAAAACAGAAATAGAGGTAAATATTTGTTAAATACTTCAATTTTTGTCGTAAATATATTATTCTTAAAAAATAGGAAATACTTTTCTAATTCAATTTGTATGTCAATTTGAATGACAATACAGTACATTCAGTATCTGTGAACAAAAATTAGTACAATTACTGGTATTTATTAATTAAAACTCAACTGACCTCTACCAATGTGTCGACTCAACTTCCTATGAACTATATAAAAAATCACATTAACATTTTAGATGCATTAATTGCAAAGCGTCGCTATTGATTAAACCCTTAGGCCTAGATAGATTTCGAGAATTGATTTCTAATAGGTCGACATTTAGAAAACAACATCAACATTTTAATTATTGTTTTACTGCCAATAATAACGTTAATACTTTGAAAAATACAACTCTACTCTACTAGCATGCTTTTAAAAATATCAATAATTATCAATCATTCATACAAAAAATATGTACAATAAATTTGTTATAAATTATTAAAATGCATGTTCCCTTAAAACGAACAATCAACATGCAGAATAAAAACTTTGCTAAAGCCAAAAACTCAGATATTTTCAAATGCATATTTGTGAGGTCTCTCCACACAACGAGTCTCATGGTATGAAAATACAGCATTATTGGTATTGACCACAATATAAGATGCAATCAACACTTGAAATGACATTAATTATATAGGTCTTAGTCTTGCCCCAAGTCTGTATATTATATTTTATTACTGAAAAGCGCCACCAGTGGTTGATTACGTTTTAGTTGTGTGAGATGATTAAAGGGGAACTTCGGGATTAAAATTTCTATGGATACACCTATAGAACAATTAGTTGTTACCTTACTGACAAAATTTTACAACAATTGGACAATGATATAATGAATAAAAACACTTTCCAAAGTAGCTATTAAATCAAAAAGTGGGTCTACTACTCATATTACACAATGCTAAAGAATAGGACAATTACGGATTTTGAAAGGGTTGTGGTTGAAAACCGTATCAAAAGTCACCTTAAAAATTACCTGTTCTAATGTGGATTTGACTGATCTTTTCATTTATGTGAGTTATATTTGTAATGTTAATAAAAATGTTAATCCCGGAGTTGCCCTTCAAAGCATCAGAAAGGTATAGCAATCCACCTGCTATGGAACGCAATGGGTGCCTTTTGATTGTCTTTTCACGAATTAAACAGAATGACCGTCTTGAACCAAGACTAGATAAGCCTAAGTAGATCCAAAGATACGACCTATTTTGGCGATTATTTCAGTTTAATTTAACCTACGATGCGAGTTATTTTGTGCTGAGACCTCATATTTATTTAAATAAACGCCGAGATCCTTCACTGACTTTTTTTCTTTTCTAGGTTGGAAGGGGTGAAATTATAAAAGACGTTTATTTAAGGGAGGTGTAGTATTGTTGAAAATTACAATGAAAAAATGATATTTTATAAATAGTGAATCAAAGATTACAGTAATCGCGAGTTAACATTAATAATTTAATGTAAACAAACATGCTTTTGATCCATTACATGGCATGTCTTGCCAAGGTTGTTTATTCTGGAATTAACATCCGTCTTATTTTTCTAGGAAGGGGAAAGGTATATTCCGAATAGCCATTGTCCTCGGAGTTTATGTTTATAAATACGAGAAATTCACAATGTTTAATAAAACTGTGGTTAATATAAACATTTACCTGTTACACGGTATTATCATAGAAAAACGCTACTAATAAAAATAATGAATAATATTCCTTCTAATTATATGCTTGTAATTAGTGCTAACAATTCGAATCTAATAAACTTGAAAAAAAAAACAGGGATATTTAACATTTATAGTTCACAAATTCTAAAAGCCAATTCACGGTTTCAACTGCGCATGTCCGCGGCGCTGCTTCTATGACTTGACTTTGGTAACGCACATGTGCAGTTGAAACCGTGAAATGGCTACTGTAGGTCACGTGATGGATATTTATATATGTTTATTTTTCACTCCTTACAGATTAGCATTACAATACAACTTGCAAGGGAGCTTATAGAGTCATGTAGTCAAAATTATTCTACTGCAGTAGTCTATTGCTATTAGGCCTAAGTCTACTGCAGTTATTGCAATAATCCAGTACTATTTTGTTTTCTTTAGTAATTAAACTGGCACACAAGGTCTCGTCTTGACATGTTGTTTTCAGTAATTTTCTTTCAGTTGCTAAATTAATACTGATGTAACTGAATTGCTGCAGTAATTGCAGAAGGATAATTTTAACATGGTCCCTAATTAGCCACCAAAACCAACCCGAAAACCATGCGTGTCTGTTTTACTGAGTTTATATTGACAATTTATCAGTAAAGATTTATCAATTATACTTAGTTTCGTAATGTGATTTTTCGACATTACATAATTAGTTGTATAAAAAATTGTATTCGTTGTCCATGGGCGGCGCAAGAGGGTGATGGAGGGGACGCGTCCCCAGTGATAACTCGGGGGGGGGGGGTAGGGGTGTGGGAACAGTCCCCCTGAAATGTCTCATCGTCAACAAAATTAGATTTTATATTGTAGCTACGATTACCACCTAGGGAACACCTCCCTTTACAGGTCTAATCACCGAGCACTCCTCGTTTAGGTCGTGGAAATGGGAATAGTTAAGCAAAAATTGAAAATTGTCCCCTCCGATCCATAAGCGTTCTGCCGTCCCTGTCGTTGTCAAAATCATTAAGAATATTTTCGTGTGGCCGCTAGTTAAATTTACATACAAAAAAATAATTAAGTCGAAAAGTGTCCGCAGCTGCTTAGGAGATGTGCCAAATTATGAGAGGTATCAAATTCACTAATCAGATAAGAAACACAAGGCTATTGAATCAATGGGAGGTGTCCGTTTAGAAGAGGTGTCTTCATAGTGAAGTTCAATAACTGACAAAATGTCTAAAGTACAAATCGGGCTATGTAATGCAAGTGTACTTAAAATGGTAACTAACTTAGTTTTGTTTAATTTCCTGTGAATGTACTGTTACGAACAAATTCACAAAGAACATTTAAAAATAGGCCTCGATTTTGTGATAAGCTCTTATTAAAATCTTACTGATTATAAGCAATTAAAGTATCGATCATTTTCAAAATTTCTGTTGCACTATCAATGCTTTCATTAGCATCATCTATGTCATACAGATTATGTGGTATTTCATTATCGAACTCAAGTGGATATCGAGCAGAATTTTGATCCCTACCATAGGTACAAAGGTCATCCACGTATTTACGCAGACCATTTGGACATCCTGGGAGACCAGTCACAGTAATCGACAACATCTTAATATCATTTGTTTCTGATAAATTTCCGGAACTTGACAAAATGGCAGCTTTTAAAGATTTTTCCGCTGCTTGCAAGCATTTATATGCAACCCACTCATAGCTTGGGTGACCATGAATATCATTTTTAGCGGCATGAAGGTCTTCGCGGGCTTGACTTTGCCATAATTGTGCTTGATCTGTCATAGGCCTATGTGGTTTCGATGTAAAAAAATCAGAATTCGTCCAAGACCTCGGTCCACCAGTGAATCCTGCTCCACCACTGAATCCGAACCCACTATTATATCCTGTTCTACTACCGTATCGTCTACCACTATAACCATAATATTCTCGTCTTCTTCTCTGCCTTCCAGCCCTTCGGTTCCATCTTCTGAATGGTTTCTCCCATGTTCCAAAATCTTCAGGAGAGCAATAACTTCCAGTTGACTTTTTTCCTTTTTGCCGGGGAAGTCCCTTTTCCAAACGATCTACTTCATTTTTTAGATGTTTAAAAACTTCACTGCAAAACTCCTCATGACCTGGGTTTTTATCCGGATGCCATTTTAAGTACAAACGTTTGACAGCTTTCTTTCTTTCTCCTTCTTCCAATTTCCAAATCTCTTCTAGTTTGTCTGATACCTTTTCTTTAACTTCCTCAAGATTATCATACTGTGGTGGTGTTGGTGAGCGAGTTTTATGTGGGTTTGATTCGTCTTCTTTAGCCTTTTTCTTTGGTTCTCCTCTGGTAGATTCTCTTCCTTGAGACCATTCTCTTTCAGAATCTCCTCTATCGAACTGTTCTCGGTTTGATTCATGACCTGCATATAGTTGTACATCCCTTATATGGGTTTCACCATCAGATTTTTGCTGATGCCACTTTTCATCCCACTTATATAGATCCAAAGCACTTACTTCTTTCTTGCCACTTCCGTAGTCAATTAGGTATCGAATACTTGGTGAATGATTATCGAGTCTAATTCTTTGTATAACCCTGGCATACACAAAATTCTCTTCTTCATGTTCATAAACAACATATTCTCCACGACTGAATTGATTGTTTATATCATTATCCAATGAATCAACTATATCGTCTGGAACCGGAGATCCCAATTCTGGAGATGACATACTACCTAATGTCTTTGGATCTAATGTTTGAATATTACGAATGCTAAGTATGTTCTGTATGTTATTCAAATCGCCACAAATCATCATTGCAACTGACATTTCATCCAAAACTCCAGTAAGTTCATGGATAATATCTACCAACGTCAATTTTAAAAGATTGTTTGCCGAGTCATTATGTCTTATAAATATCGTCACAATATGTTCTTGTTTTTCAAGAAAGCAATGTTGATCCATTGTGCTACCTTCAACGAACTGGTCTGATTTCATAAGGTAAGTTTCTAACTTGTTGAGACACTGAATGGACAGATACTCAGGATCTAACTGTGGGACATTTGAAAGGACAGTTTCTGGTAATTCTATTCCTCTTTGAAAGGCTTCATGTTTCAAAAGGCGATAAATGCCTTGACGGAATTCTATGGAATGCAATTGACGTCGGATAACATTCAATTGTTGACACAGTTGTTCCTCTGCATAAAGACATTTACTTTCCGTTGGATTTGAACTCATAACCTCTTTTATTTGTTTGCTGAATTTGGATGGTCTTAGTGCTGTTGGCATTTTCTCTACATAGACATTAGCATCCTTATCCAACTGTACTTCTTTCAGATCAACAAGAATTTTCTCATTATTTTGGTCCGTCATCCTAACCTCAAACATCGGTTTATCATAGTAATTTAATGTACTTGAGTCAATGAGTTGAAATCTCCTATTAGGAAGATACAAGACACTTACATCATGTAACCAATTCTTCTCATGATATGATTTAAAGATTTTGCGAATTGCAAATTTGATACCAGACTTCAAGTTTGGATTATCATGATAAGAACGATCTTCAATATCCCTGTGAATCGATTCCAAAAGTTCACAACATTGCAAAACTGTAGGTTTGTCTTCAGCACCTAGACTGGTAAATAGTTCCATATACTGGACAAAACTTGCTGGTATTTCACATAAATATGGTGTCAGTACAACATCTTTCTTAGTTGTTTTTACTGTGTATTTTGGTTGAGTTAGTATTGTATCATCAGCCACCAACATAATGGGCGCATCTTTTAACTCTGTGACTATCTTTTCTCGATTGCCACTGCATTCCGAATAAAGATATGTATAGATTTGTCTCATAACTTCATGAAACATCTTTCGACATTTCAGAGAAGTTCTGTCACCTGTACTCCTTGACTGGTTAAACTTATTTTTCAAACTGTTGCATAGCTTTTTTGTGTGATCAAGAACGATGTCAAGAGTAGGTGTTGTAGATACATTTAATTCTGGAAAAATGTCCTTGCGTTGTCGTGTATAGGATTTACCGTACTGAATCTTAACGGCATAATGTGGTAAAATGTTTGCACTTGTCCAAACCAAGTACATATTTGAGTGGGTTACAGCGCCATCAAATGCTATTCCAACTTTACCAACTTGTGTATATCGTTTATGAAGTGACAACATATCTTTCTCAAATTGGCATGGAGCTAAAAACGCTATGCTACGGAGATTTCTGATAAAGATTATATCCATCCTTAATTCTTCGTTGGTCGCAAAATGATTGACAAGCGCTTTTGATTTGGATATTTGTTTCTCAAATTCATTCAAATTCATTCCTCGTTCTATTAGTCGTGCAAAATCCAGAATCTCAGTTGTAGTGGGCTTTGTTTTCAAATTTAGTTCTAACATTAAATTCCTCCAATCATATGTGCAAAAAGGTTCTGGTAAGAATTTCTCAGGTTCCATCATTTCTTTGTGTATTTGAACTTTATCATCATAATACTCGCATACACATTTCAATGGCTGACCATCACCGTGAGCTAATAGAGGTGTGTTTCTCATAAAGTGTATCATATTCGTCTTCTCCTTTTCCGTAGTATATAGAAGATTCAATTTTATACGCTCCATGTGTTGAATTCTTGCCTGATGAGTGAATTTGTGAAATGATGGTAGGATAAACCTTTTATAGACATCAAATGTCGTACATGTAGTCAAACCTAGAAGTGCATATAGTTTCTCTAATGAAGGATTATCTTTAATGAACTCGGCTCCAGATCCCGCTACCCATTGGTCTTTTTCAATGTCAGGAATACCAGAAAAGAGAACAAATTGTAGCTTGTTTGGATTTAAACTGATGCACTCATTATAAATTGAACGATAACATGGTAACCTTCTTAATTCACTGATATTCTCTTTCTTTAGTAATGAATCACTGAAACGTTCAAAGAATAGCAGGATGTTTTTCTTATTATCATCATTTAACACATCAAAGGCATTTATGTTTTCATCTAACAAGGCCATCAGACTCTTTAGTATTCTTTTAGGATCATTTTTGGTCGCTATAAACTTAGCAACAAAGTCAATGATATCATCAGAATGTGTAAAAAATACCTGCAGTTGATTTCTTTCTTTTGGAAAGATAGAATCATCGATTACTGGTAGCGGCATCTTATCAAGTGCATCATTAATGTAGTTATCTAGTACACAACTTCGGAGAACACAATCAGCAGACGAAAATGGCATTAAATAGTGATTCACTCGTCTGTCTCTACCCTTTCTGGTCGTCACATTAATTGGTAAGATAGCCCAATTGCCCATTAAGTGTTTGATATGATTGTATCTGTCCCCATGTATAAGATGAGGAACCCATTCAGTGTTTCTAAATTCCTTCTTCAGAAATGCCCAGAGTTTGTTAATCCAAGCTTTAGTCGGTATGTCTTTGTCATCAGGATTCCATGGAACTCTATGATCTGTGTTGTATTTTGCATCTACATTTGTATCCAGCCTTTCTACAAGATCGCTAATTCCAAATTTCTTTATCTGGGGTGACTTGACGGTAAGATGTGATGAAGTATCTTTATGCATAAACTCATGTAAAGATTTTGGCAATAACACATGATCATTTGACTCAAAATATGTGTTTTCAGTATCAAATTTGCGCAAATACAAGTCTTGTGTGAGCAGCAATGGCATACCATCCAGTTCAATGCCACCTTTTCGTAATTCGTGATCCTTATCAATGTATTCAAGTAATGCTATGTAATTCACTTTACTTTGAAGACAGGTTTCTTTAATATTGCGTGGCAATGGACCAGGGTTGAAGTCTGTCTTAAGGAAATGAACAACATTATGCGGTGAAACCTTTTCAACCACTTGTGTCTGTACTGTAGCGTCTGATGATGCTTCGGTCAGATCATCATAAATGTGGTTTGGCACATTAGCAACATTGAAACCTATCTGTTGAAGTATAGGATTTAAAAGCATCTTTCTTTTTTTAACCTCTATATTTAAAGATAACCATTCTGGGATTACATATTGTGGAAACATGTTGTCCGTATAAAAATATGCCTTTTCCCCAGCAATTCCTGTGGAAGGAAGCCATTTTAGAGAATAACCAATATCTGTTGTCTCGGATTTGCAGTTGATGATATCATCTGTGCGTCGTACTACCGGGAACATTGGTAATTTAGTACAAAGCAAATTTGTAAATACATGCACCACCAATTGCTTCCATTCAGAATGCACGTTCTGCGTATTTGGGAAGTAGTGCCAGTAGGATTTCATCAAGCTACTCAGCTTTTGTGAACTACAGGTAATTTGAGATTTACTGCCATTTACAGATCCAAACGTCTTGTCTCTCAAATGTTCTAGAAGTCCTGAGTAGGATTTCGCAATCACATCGCACATGAGAAATTTATTCCAAAGTAAACTTTGCCCAATATTTGACAAATTTCTCCTACTTGGATCAAGACTAAAATGTCCATTGATGCTTACAGGTACCCTTGGATTTACTGGGAGAGGCAGAAAACAATATGTACTGGGAGAATACAATTGTTCGGATAAACAAGCTGCCACTCCTCCTCGAGGTAGAAGTTTTAGATGTCCTTCATCATATGCAGATGATACTGATTGTGGAACTTCTCCCGTTGGTCCTATACGTTGGTTAACTAACCATAGTTGTTTTTTATTGCACGAATCAGAAATTGTTATTTCATAAGTAACCTCTTTTGGCATAATTTCTTTAAAGGTTGATTTCTTGGCACATTCTTTAACATAGTTGTAGAACTCTTGTCGTCTTTCCTCATCTTCAGATGATAGTTCTGCCTTTACCCAATAATCAGTCTTTACTTCATTGCTGTCATCAATATGCGAAATATTAATTTGAGTTAGATTATTGAGGTATAAGAGCATCTCAAATGCTTTTAATTGAAATGTATGAAGTAGATGTTGAAGTTTTGATTCATCAAATATCTCTTTGCTTATCACAGATTGACCTCTTTTTTGTGCATAATTGTTCATTTTGGTAGTACGTAAGGGAAATCTAAACATAGTACCTCCTACGTTAGGTAGGGAATCCAGACGAAAGCAAGAAAGTGCATCTCGAAACATAGTGTTAAGCTTTGGCTGAATATCATATTTATAGCCTGGTGAGTCAGGAGTTGCATGTTCAATAAAAGCACAGTGTGGGTCAAAAATACACAATGTGTCATTGTTAGAAAGAAACGATGGGCAGTCAGTGAGGTGATATACTGAATTAAATCCTATTCCATATTGACCAGTCTTATCTGGATTACTGGATTTACTGCCAATTCCGAGGTCTTGAATTCCTTTTAAATCGTCTTCTGTAAATGGTCTGTTGTTATAAATGCATAATGCTGGCCCAAGAGTTTCCTTCCACGATTCACAGAATACAGTTTCGTTAGTATGATTACGAGGATCATATATAAAATTAATTACATCAGCACCGGCGTCATCTGAATTTTGCAACATCTCCTTCAGTATTGAATCATCACAAGGATATCCTTTTAAGATCTCACTTAAACGACTTGTCAGTTTTTGTACTTGACCAAATTTGGTACCCAATTGTCCTGCAATATTGAGTTTTATTCCATGTTTCAATAGAACACTTGATCGGATATCTTTTATGCCTAAATCTTCTGCTAGTTTGTGGGAAATTCGGTCATGGCACAAAATTTCACCCTGAACGTCATCATTTGAACAATCATGGAGACAGAAGCTTAGTTTATTAACTGGTCTAAGACATCCTTCTTTATCGGGAACCAGAACTGGACGTTCATCATCTTTAGATTTGTAATTAACCAGACTGGTAACAATGTCAAGTGCCACTTGTAAATCTTTTTCTTCAAGGGCATGCTCTTTGTATTTGCTTTGAAGACTATAACTGACATCCAACAAAGTGGAATAGCTGAAATCTTCTTTTATGCCTAAAATTTTGAAAACTTTGTTAGTTCTCAATTCACTAGGTAGTTTGTAAAGGTAAGGCTCAAATCTTCGTTTGCAATTTCGAGCAACTTGTTCAATTCCCATAAACATTCCTGAACACAAGACAAAATTTAAATCATACAAATCCTTCAAATATTCCTTGATAGTACCTTCATCAA
>JAOTQE010014221.1:0-10912 GCA_025631205.1 Nesometra sesokonis | reverse complement strand
ATTGTTAAATAAATAAAATTATCAATAATATCGTCCGATAAATTATGATATCAATTTGGCAAGCACATAGGTACTCATTGGCAGAGTCAAAGGGGCAATGAACTCAACAGGTAAACATCCCTTTTTAAAACCTATTGACAACGTGTAGTTATCGGGGGCAGATTCAGGATCCAGCGAAAGAAGGGTGGGGCTTTCCTAAACCCGAGTGGGTGCAGTTTCCGCAAAAAGGCTATTTGCAATTTTTATGTGTTTCGTACCTTTTTTATGTTACGCCTATGGCCCATATATATGTATATTATTTATTTTGGGGGTTAATTTCATCACTAAAAAAAAAAAAAAATTAATATTATATTGCTATTCATTGAAACATGGGCGGAACTAAAGTAATGTTACCTGCGCATTTCCTTGGTGCGAAAACGATGTGTTGCCATTGTTTAAATGACTAGGTGAAGAGGGGGCAGGTTGCATGATTAAAAACAATAATTTTGTAATATTATCATTGAAGCATCGGCGGAACTAAAGTTGTGTTACCTGCATATTCTCCAGTGACAAGTGGACGCTGTGTTAACATTGCTTAAATGACTAGGGTAAGGCGGGGCTGGTTGCATCACTAAAGATGAAGATTGCTGACAATCTTGGTGACGACGGGATGTGGTGTACAGTACAGTGTCAAAGGTACCTCAACACTGAATACAGAATATACAAACTACCAAACCGATTGAAATTTTCTAGAAGGTTCAATAAAGTCAAAAGGAACAAATTTGTTCAAAAAGTTAAAGACGATCCGAGGTTAGGCTTGAGGGACATCAGTGGCTCTAAATATCTCTATAGGCCTAACCTATATTGATGGATCTAAACGAAATTTCATACCATGGTTTATTGTAGCTTGAAGTCGTAATCTGTATTTGAGGCATGTCACGGCAAAACCAACAAGTTGTAGTAAAATTTAAAATTTAGTTTTTGGTAAAAACCATATTTATTTTTAGCAAGCATTAAAATGAGGGTCAATTGTCAAAATCAGACATCTATGACTGAAGTTATTGGACAAAATATACAAAAACTTACTTTGTATTTCTTCATATTTCCTGTTGTTTATTTGCTTATTTGTCAATAATTTCCTTTCGACAACTTTGTAGTTTTCCACGACTTGCCTCGTTTTAATTAATATAGTAAATGTATTAATTTCTATCCACTAACACCCCAGCCCACCCACGGATACGCCACTACACGAGGACCTTAGTCGACTAATGTCAATTCATAGTGAAAGTAACTCCATAATACATAGTTTATTGTAAATAAGTTAAAGCAAATTTGATGAGTTAAATCATCGTTTATAAAACGTAACAGTAAACATAGAATTCTCTCGAAACAGGAATTGTTTTATTTTTTTAAATGTAATAAATAATTTATACATTAATGACTTGATCGCAGGATTAATGCCAGTTTATGAGCACTCAATAGTCAGCGACGCAATCAGTGTGCCCAATAACTATAGAGATTAATATATCTAATTATTCGAAAGCTCAATTATTATAGTACATTAAATTATAACTTTTGTCATCATTGACCCGCTAGCATTAGATACTAGACCCCCCCCCCACCTCAGCATATTTCAATACTTGGGTCCTCTTATCGGCAGCTTTAACTCTTATCAAAAATATTTTCCCAAATTCAATGTATACTATCACGGATCTCAGGGGCGTATCCAGGTTCGGGGAACGGGGATGCTCAAACCCGATGAGATTTTTTTTCAAGCAAAAAAAATGTATTTTCACCCATTTTAGGTATTTTTGTACAGCTCCGTCGTTTTCACCAGAAACCAGATTTTGGTTTTGACAAGGAAAAATGCTTACATTAACAACTTTGCCTCTTAGCAGTATCTATAAAGGCCGCTGTGCATCTATTTAAGCAGTTAATAGTCCGTTCCCATTAAAACAAAAAAAAAAAAACCAATCTGATGTCAATTTTAGGGGGTGGGGACTTAAGCCTGTTAAGCCCCCCATCCCCTTTAATCCGCCACTGCTTCCTTTCCTGAAAGGGGTAGGGGTGCTCATCTCCACTGAAATTTTATTTATTTTCAACTCCTAAGAGAGTGCTCGAGCACCCCATCTCCACCCACCCACCCTCGGCCTGGTACGCTACTGAATCCAACGATTCATGGGCAGGCACCCTTTCCCCTTCTATTTTGGTCCCAATATAAGGGCATAGCAAATTATTTTCCCTTATCTTTTGGCCCCCAACAGATGTCATAGCGAATTGTAAATCATTTTCCGTCTCTATTGTTCGAAGTTTATAGCGAATAGTAATCGTTTTTACTCGTCTTTTTTGTCCACTACAAGTAGTGAAAGAAAGTAGTGAATTGTAATCTTATTTTTTCAATTGGATCTTAAACGGTGATTTTTTAATAACTGTAATTAGCCAACAGCACAACAGTTTAAATTTAAATTTTATGCTATTGCAGCGGCTCTGTATCCGTTCAGAGACTTTTTGTAATACCTCCGGTACTCACGGATCCAGGGGCGCAACCAGAATGGAATTAAAGGGGGGTCAGACTTGCGAGCGAAGCGAGCAATTTTGGACCAGGGCGGGGTCAAGGGGCCGAAGGTCCCTGAAATTTCCCGAAATTTTGCATGTTAAAAGACACATTAGAGTACATCAAAAGGTCCCATTTTCCAGATCAGCCTGTCTTGATTTCGAAGTTCAGACTTGCGAGCGAAGTGAGCAATTTAGGCGGGGGACCAGGGGGGCAGCCGACAGTCCCCGGTGGGTTCCAGGTGCCGAAGGCCCAAAAAATGCGTTAATTTACATGCTAAAAGACACATTAGAGTCCATCCAAAGGTTCTGTTTTTCAGATCAGCCTGTCTTGAATTTGAAGTTCAGACTTGCGAGTGAAGCGCGCAATTTAAGCTGGGGACTGGGGCCGCCGAGGGCCCCGGTATTGTCCAGGGGCCGAAAGCCCCTGAAAAATTAGCGAAATTTTACATGCTGAAAGACACATTAGAGTCCATCAAAAGGTTTCATATCAGTCTGTCTTGATTTCAAAATTCAGACTTGCGAGTGAAACGGGCAATTTAGGCAGAGGACCAGGGGCCGTCGGGAGCCTCGGTAGGGGTCCAGTGGCCAAAGGTCCCGGAAAAACTTGAGTTATTTTACATGTTAAAAGACACATTAGAGTCCATCAAAATGCTCTGTTTTCCAGATCACCCTGTCTTGATTTTGAAGTTCAGACTTGCGAGTGAAGCGCGCAATTTAAGCTGGGGCCTGGGGGATCCGAGGGCCCCAGTCGGGGTCCAGGGGCCGAAGTGGTATCACACAACGCACGGTGACCTGGAATACTGGAAAGGAAGAGAACCAAACGTTTGAAAGTTCAAACCAATCAAATCTACCGTCCACCCAACACTCGAATTAATTTACTTAACTTTTCAAAGTGTCAAAATTTGACGTGATTTACCATTTTGAACGTAAAAAAAAAACATTTTTAACGACGTTTTTAAATATATACATCTATATATTCGGAAATGGCGCCCTATAAAATGTGGTTAATTGAAGTCCGAGACAATTACAATACACTTATAATGTCACCCCAAGATGCTCACTGTGTGGATTCAGATTTTAGACACACTTCCTAATTTGGTCATTGAATGATTTAATCTTTTATACAGACATTTTTGAAAAGCTATTAAAATAGATTATGCCAAGTTTGAGTTCCAATCTGCATTATTAACGATGGGTGGCTTACAATTGATGCAACACTATAATATTCTTCACATTATCACTTTTTTACTGGAAAGAAAACATTTTTTCTCAATTGTTTTTTTTTGGGGGGGGGGGGCCTCTGGCTGCGCTCGTGGGATCTTGATTTAACAATAGTTAGCAGTAAAAAAATAATGCCTCCCAGTGTATTGCTCAATCAAACCGGGAAGATAATTTTGAGGTCTCCGGACTTAATGGGCACATTAATTTAACATATTAAATATTCAATACAGTCATCATCTTGAAAGCCGAACTTCAGACCCGGTTGCAACTAAAAATTAATGATTAACCGGCAATTACCACGATATCGAATCGCAATCGTTGTGGTAGTTTATTCAACATTTAATTATCAAAATAATATATACAATACTTTTTAAGGTATTTTTGTAAGTACAAAAACAAACAATTATAATAAATTGCAGAACCAATTGTCTGTATTTGGTTTGCATTTATTTTTTTCCAACATCATACTCGGAAAAGATCGATGAGCTTCAGTGATATCAATTTCAGTGTAAAACCGGTCATATACGATTATATGTGTATTACTTTATTAAGTAAAACCATTACTTCTGGAAAACAAGCTAAATAAAGTGCACTAATTCTTGAATTTATTTGTTTTGAAATTTTAAATTTGTTCATTCCTTTTAGAATTCACTTCTTCTATGGTTAGAAATGAAAAATAGAGCACTTAGGCCTAACTCCCGGATCAAACAGGAGAAACACGGAAGGGTTATGGACCCAAGCTAACATCAGTTGAGCAGACGTATGGAATATGCAATGGACTGTTATAAAGTCTGTTTTTTCATGAAGGTGTTAAAAAAATCAATACCCCCATATTATTTTTAGCTGCTGCTATTCTGAGCTCTCGAACCACGTCCCGTCTGATTAATAAGTAATATTATTTTGATGATGGTTGGAGAAGTTAGAGAAAGTTTGATTGCTTTAAAACAAATTTGTTTTTATTGTTCCTAAGAGAAATTGTGCTTGAATTTCACATCAGGTTACAAGTCAATATTTTAACCCACTGGGCAAACTATTGGTTGACAATAGAACCGAGTTACAGACGAAAATAACCAACGATGGGAAAAGTTACAGGACGCTTGATTGTTTAAAAATATTTTCTCATAGTTCCGAAGGAAAATTGAACCTGGACTTGAAATACCTATTTCGTTTCACATCCAACAGCGAGTTTTCTCGTCACTTTCATTTTTTCCATGGCCTTCGCTCCTCCCCCACCCGACCGAGGGCCCCGGCGGCCCCTGCCCCAGCCTAAATTTTCAATCGCAAGTCTGAATCTCGAAACCAAGACAGACTGATCTGGAAAACGGGGCATTTCAATGGACTCTATTGTGTCTTTTAGCATGTAAAATAACGGAAACTTTTCCTGAACACCGATCGGGGGCCCCTCGGCGGCCCGTCCCCCATCTTAATGCTCGCTTCTCTTGCAAGTCTGACCCTTCCTTCATTCCAACCTCGCTGCGCCCCTGAAAAATCCAAAGCATTTCAAGTGAATTTGACAGACAAAAAAACATGATCGTTTTAATAGTAAATTGAGTAAAAAAATCGGGATTTTCTCAAAAGTGACCATGCGCGCAGGGGTGAAAACTTTTTTTTACTAAGCGGCCCCGGGCCCCCAGTTTCTTAAGATGGATCGTGCGATGGCCATACAGTGTCTAGATCCGCCCCTGCAGGATGATCTACGCCATAAAAAGTCTCATTATGAGGCTTAAGAAGGTTCGAACACTGGATTGAAAGGCCATATTAACCACAACAGCACAAACTACAAGTAAAAGGTTTTACCCACTTGGGTAACTCTCAGTTAACAACGCAATTGAATTTTATAATAAATAGCGAATTCAAAGATGTTTATTCTAAGCAAATAAATTTACGCATGAGGTTTGAATTGATTAGGTAATACAAGTACGATAATGGACCTTTCTCCACTGATGATTTTACACAAATAGAAGAATGATCAAGATAGAGCCCATAAAAATTCAATAATTTTGTGTCGTCCTAAGGTTGTGATTGGCAATTAAATCTGCGAGATGTAAGTCTATCAGATGTGTTGATGTTCTTAGTGCTTCGCAAAGGATTACAATGACCCACGTCCCACTGTGCAAGCGAGTGAAGCGGCGCTGTATCTCGGTACAGTAGTCAACATGTCTGTCTTCCGATCTGAAGGTCCTGGATTCTAACCTGCTGCACACTAGGTACGTTACCATGACCCAACAGCGCCACTTCTAAGCCTGAGACTTGGTTTAGAAAGCATGAATTAGTTCTCATCCTAAGTGGTGAGAAAAACTCGCTATTGGATGTGACACGAACGAGATAATACAGACACTTTTCCCGAGCCATCCTCAAAGTATAGGCCTACTGTGGAAGGGCCGAAATGCGACAGGATCAGTCCCTTCACAGTCTCAACACTCAAGCCCCAGTAAGACTGGGGCTTGAGACCAGGATGTCAGACAACACAACGCATAATAATGTAGTTATTATAACATTAACGTACAAATAATTACGAGTTTCAACTTACTTGAGGAATGATAACATATATACAAGTAAACAGAATAAATAAAACATCATATCTAAACAGTAAAATATAAATCTGCACAATTCTATAATTCAATTAATATTAATAGTAATGTACATTTTCTTGTTTATTCGCGTTCGTCGAAACCGTTGTTAGGATACACCTGTTTTGTTAAACATTTCCGTTCGCCGTCTTCGTCAGCTTTAGAACTACCACCGAAAAACGTCAAAAGAACTGGAAGAAACAACATACTGTGAAGTAAACCAAACATTATGACCAAAAACAGAGTCTTGAAGAACGTACGGAATATATAACAATCGGACGCTGACAGCACAGATATTCCGAGGACGGTAGACATGGCACCTTGTAAGATTGGCATACCCAACACAAATAATGTGTTGGTAATTCGTGCATTTTTTGTGGCACCTTGTGATATTGTAAATGTGTATGCAATATGGGCTGAGAAATCCACACTGAACCCAATGCATAGAATGATGTTGATCATAGAGATGGAGTCTAATTTAACATCCCAGTGGCTCATAAACCCAACAACGCCTACCTCGATGGACAGGATGCAAAACACTACCCACAAAGAGCAAATAGGCTGAGGAATAAAGATCAGCGAGACTAGCATCATTGATGCTAAAGCTATGCCAAGATTTTGAAGAGTGTTTGGTAAAACTGCAGTGTACTGATCAAAGAAAATGAATGCTGGGTGATACACAGTTATATCGTAATTTGATTGATCAGCTTTTTTGCGCATATTAATCATCATATCCCGTTCCCTATTGGATGTGTCGATGTCTCGAGTCATCACTAAACATCTTGATGCAGTAATAGTGTCATTTTTCCCAAACACAACATCCATCGAGAATCGCTGAAAGGATGGATCTAAGAGAAATGTATTCCTTAATACATCTAACAATACATCAAAAGGATTATCTGGAGAAATAGTTTGTACGTCAAGGAAATCGATGAAACTTCTCAACCAACAATCCGTAAAATTTTCACCATATGTGAATTCTGATTCTTCAAATGTTTCTAGTATTGTCAGGAATTGTTCGTTAGCTTCAACTTCGAGAACATTCAGTTCCTCTGGAAATACAACAAATACCATTGGACCGTATTTTTTAAAATATTTTGCTTCTAAGTCGTAAAAGGGTTGCACGTAGGAATCATCTGAAGCCAGGTTTCGTAGCTCTATACCTTGTTGAAGCTTAAGTATGCCCCATATTGAAACACCAATGTACGCTATATAGACGATAATCACAAAGAACTTAGTGATTGGATGAGTCACAAATGGACCAAAGAATTTTTTAAAAAAGACCATCGCCACATGTGGAGAATCCTCTCTGTTGTTGCTACATTTCTTTCGAGATGGCCCTCCGGAGCAGCAGATAGCATATAGTTTAGTTGGTGATTCATCCTTCGGCTTAACCATTAAACACGTTGCATAATGTCGATTGTTACTTTCTCTTTTTCCACTGATTACCATACACGCTGCAAAGAAAGTTACCTGGTAAAAGTAGTCAAAGAGCACAGCTAATCCTGTATAGGCACAGAAAATTTGAACAGATGGGAACACTGCTAAAACGCCAATGCCAAACGCGAGGGCGTCAGTAACACTAGTGATTGTAATTGACAGAGCAGCTTCAGACATAGCTTCTTCCATCCGCTCTTCGACTGGTGCTCTGATATCCGTCTTTCTCCATGCTGCTATCATGATGAACATATCATCCACACCGATGGCTAAAAGTTAAGAAAGCATAAAACGTGTATTTAAAAATAGCATGGTTACGTTCAATATCTGAATACTAAATTATTAGGCTACTTAAATTTGCCGATTGGTCAATAAAGTAACATCAACTAATAAAATAACTAAAACATATAATAACTAAAACAATCAATTACTTCATTGATCAAACAATCAATCAATGAAAATAATAATTAACCAAATTATTAATTTTCAATAATCAATTGATAAATTATTGAAACAGGCACCATATTCAAATGATTTAATCAGTTTTATAAATTAACGGCGAACGATCATGAATCAATCGAGATAATGTAATAACAATATGAACGAGCGGATTAACAATTGATATAAGCATTATCAAGGGAATCAAGCATAAGACTTCTTAAGGATTACACGGTAGGCCTACTGTAGTTTATGACAGTTATTAATATAGTACAAATAATAATTTACAAACGTTATGTGTTTAAAAGTCTACTGTAATTGAATACTACAAATTACAAATTTCTAGGGCTTTAAACGAGGACGAGGACATAGCCGGCTCCCCATACTGATTTTTTGTAACCACGGAGATTAGGCCTATGCCAGATTGTAGAAATTGTACAGTACATAGTGTCCCAAGTTGCAAAAACAGATTCTCGGAGATTTTGTTGCGGCCGTTCAGCCACTGATTGTAATTAGTACCCTTTCTATTTTTTACTGATAGATATGCTATTTAAAAAAATTACTAAACTTCATAGCTGATAATAACTCAATACACTGTAAATGCCGATAGATCGGAAAACCAGTCAAGAGGTAAAATAACGCATTTTTTTCTTGTCAAATTTAAATCCGAATGACTTTCTCTTCGGAGGAAAAGTGTTCCATTCGTTGTCATGGTCCTCGGTCATCGCACCTCACCATCTCTTTACTAAGTACGACCCTGTGTTACCTTCATACTCTCAACACAAACCAATAATATCACAACATTCAATTTCAAATTTTTTAGAAATCCCAAGTTCCTAGGATGCTGGGGCCTCCATGAATTGTCAATTCCCGTGCCCCTGGGAATTATCGAATATTCTTCTAGAATTTATTTTATCTAAGAAATGCTCCAGGTTATGACAATTATAGAATAATTATTATTATTATTTCTATTTCTATATTTTTAAAAAGGTATACGTTTATAAGTTGATTTTGCTTTATGTTGGGGCAAGTATACCTTTTTATTTTGCATTGCATCACCAACCTTGTTAACGGACGGGTACAAACCGTCTACTTACCTAATATCAGAATAGGTGTAGTAGCAACAATATCAATAAAAGCAACCCCACAATACATTAACAGGCCGAACGATGACACTATCGCAAGACCAGCAGACACAACTCCCATGAAAGCCAACCATGGCTTATTTTGAACGTTATCAAGACGAATGCTGGAGAAAATAGCAAAGGTAATGATAATTGTAAATGCAATTGTAAATAAATTGAACACCTCATCGCTGGCCTTCACAAGTTCAAGCTCAATAGACCGGGATGTATATCGGTACACGTCTACAAAACCTCCATCATAAGCTTCTAAAGTTTCCAAAAACTTAATCTCCCATCTGTCGGCAACTTCATCATCAACACGAAGGTAGAAATTAAGTTGTATTGCGAAGGCGGTTTTTACCGTGTCTGTGACACCCTCAAATTCTATACCGCCAAATAATGTACCAACAAATAATCCATTGTATACAGGATAAGTTAAATTAACCTTACTCCTTTCCGAATCTTTAGGAAATATTTGAGAAAACTCGTTTCGATTACATTCTCCTAACCACTGCAAACAGATGTCTTCAAAAGTCAACATGGTATCATATTTGTCGGATATTGAAATGTTTTGTACAATTTCGATAAGATCATGCACCTCAGCTATGATATCGTCACCAAGGACGTCACCGCCATCTTTTGCCACTATTATTATCTTTCCGTAACGTCCTAGCGTTGTCAGACGGTTAATGGTTACATTATTACCGCTAACGAATAAGCCTTCGACAATATCACGCTCATCTTTCGCTTGTCCGTTGCTAGGCGTAAACAACTCTTCTACATCTGTAGTCTTTTCGAGATATATCATACCAAAACCCAGAATAACAGTGATAATGACTGGAAGGATTAAAAATGGAATTGGATGGCGAGCTATGAATTTACCATAGTGACCATAAAACGACGATAGTGGCTTTTCTATACAATCGAAGTGCACCATGTTTAGAAAGTAGGCTTACTGAAAACCTCCTTGCTGTATTCTAAATAACAGATGTGTATACAGACGTATCAGCGATGCATCGGTGAATTAAAAGCTGAAGTACAGGACTATCGGACTCACTGATTGTACAGTACCGTATTTCCGGAAGAATAGGGGAAATTCCCTTTTAATCAACTGCAATATAATTCATCCAAATCTGTCGCCTCGAATAAGAGTAGCAACCAAACGTGACCAGTGGCGGCGCTAAGGGGGGGAGGCTAGCTCCCCGTCGGGGGACCTTCCCCCCACCGTCTGGGAGAAAATTAAGGTTCCGTCGGGGAACAGACAAAGCCCCAACACCAAAACAGCAAGGAACAGACGAAGCCCCAACACCAAAACGGGCTAAAACACGCAAATAACGTTTTTTTTTGCTCGACAGACTGGAATCCGGGACACACCCACCTCAAATTTAAACTATTCGGGGGACCCGTGCCCCCCTGTCGGAGGCTTTTCCCTGCTGTCGGAGAATTCCTTGCGCCGCTACTGAACTTTAGTATGATTTGCTAAACGCTTTTTTCGATAGTTGGAGTGTTATACGTTATGTGTGTAGCACAAGGTGAGATGACCAGCATTGACTTGAAGCAACCTTATCTTTGATTGTCACAGTTCTC
>JAOTQE010014210.1:0-10914 GCA_025631205.1 Nesometra sesokonis | reverse complement strand
TGACAGATATTTAAGGTGTTCTATTCAAATGTTACATGAATTTATGACGTATCCGTTTTCGTTTTCGTATTTCGTAAAGTTGCGAAACCTCACTAATGTTTATCTTCACAATTCACAATTTTCAGTTTTTTGACGTATTCCTCCTTTAGCTTCAAGCTATGCCACAAATGAAGCTATTCATGAATAATTCATAAGGTGACTGATATGCTTGATTTGGTAACACTGAGAGATATAAATGGCTATATATATTTACCTGTAAACTCGATCCATGATTTGTCAACAAAATTAGATTCAGCGATGCGTTCAAACGTTTAGATGTTTGCAAAGATTTGACCATGTTTATTTCACACATGTGATATGAACATAGTGCCATCTTAAATTACAATGATATCGTCAAGTTAAAACAATATTCCCCAATAAAATTAACTGATGATCATTTTTATGTAAATTTTCTTAGCAAAATATGAATATATTTTACCTTTAAAAAATTATATAAGTCCCCATTAAATTTTGATTTCTTTCTTTGTCCAAATCCAAAAATTAAAATAATATTAATAAACAAACATAAGAGCCATTTGGAATCCATTGCAATATTTTTGGGAATGAGACCATCCAGACATGTATCATCTGAAAATATGATATGAACATATAAAGTTTGAGGTACACCACATAGCTGTAAGCAACGATGTTACGATGAAGCTACGATGCTTTGTTTTAGCTAGTTTCTCCACCCCCTACTCTTTGACCACCACTTAGTCCCAGCCCAGTTATTTATAACTCCACTCATTGGACTATCTGCACTCTCACTCCTGAGGACAATCGAAGAACATCGATCGAAACATTAGAAAGCAGAAGAGTAGCTTACAACTACTTACGTGGTGTACCGCAAACGTTATATGCTTACTGACATCTCACCATGAAAACCTTCAAGCAATGTATGGAATATATGATTTAAAAATGTACGGTTTTCATCACAATTAGCTTGGTTTCAATGCTAAAAATTGAGCAAAACCCAAAATATAATTTTCATTTTACTGTTACATTATGTCACAAATTGAGATTTGAAGATGTTCAGTAACAATACACAGTCAAACATGCTTACGTTGAAACAAAAGTGGCATAAAAAAAGACTTAACAAATTTGACTTAGCGATTAATTATTAATGTAAAACACATCCATCTACAATGAAAAATAAGTTGACTTAGAATTTTACTATGCAAGGTCTATCTAATAATTAAGTTTAAATATATTTATATTCTCTTTAGCCACTTCACACAGAAAATACTACAGTGTTGCAGTCTTATTAATAGAGGAAGCTGTTTTTAACCAACTGTTCAAATTTTGACCTATAGTCTGCTTTAATATGGAAGCTGACATTATGCAGTGGACCCTTTCACACACATGTAGTCTAAACTAGAAACGGTAATATAATGGTAATACGTCTGAGGCAGTCTAACGAATGCCAGCATGTGCCGACACTGAAAGGGAAGTACGCTTTCACACTAAAACCAGCACTCGTGAATTATTGCAATAATCCCATTTCACAGTCTGTGTGAAAGGGGAACACAATCAAAAGAGTGTGTAGTAGCGGAAAATACTTAATTGTAAATCCGAATGCACAATATCTCAAGAGAGGATTAAGTATACCACGCATTGTACTTAATATGAAATGTCCTATTTCAAACCAATCTCAATTAACATTTCTAATTATAGATACATTGATTGATTGAGACATTTGTAAATTAATGCACTACTTGAGGACATTTTATGTTCAACAACTATTAAACAATTCATCATGATGTACATTTTAAAAAATGGCGGTGTAATCAATTCTTGGAACAATTTTAACCATATAAGAACTATTATTAGTTGAACCACTTTGCAGGGTTCATTCCAGGTCATATTTTCTAAATTTCAAGGACACTCAATCAATGGTCTTGCCATGCGTGGTAAAAAAAAAATAAAAATAAACCCTTGGAGTTTAATGAAAATGGCTATGTTGTACCGCAGCTAAATTTCAATATCGGGTAATTTCTTGTCAAATCAACCAAGAATTTTCCTCAATCTCTTGGATTTTTTTCAAATTTTGGAATTTGGTTTGCCACCATATGAAACGACCAGAACTGAAAAATTATTGGTTTCGGCCCACTTATTAGTGAGATAGAGGTTGATGAACTTTTTGCTAATTAGCAATACCTCGTGCATTTAAGTAACCATATCTCAGTATAGTACAAAACCCATGAAGATGAGTCTGGTCTCATTTAAAAACTAAAAAATAGCTCAATTGAATTAGCACATTCCAGGAGTTTCCAGTACTGGAAAATGCATGTTTGTTTTTCAATGATTTTCAAGGAATTCAACGACGTGTATGAACCCTGCCTTTGTGTGGTCACCTCTGTTAATGACCACAAATACAAAATAGTGAACTTTTCCTACTTAACCCTTTCAAGGCTTAGGGCGTCTCTTCAATGGCATAAAAACTTCCATCTTTTAGCGTGGGGGTCTGACGTACAACATGAATAATAATCCCTAAAAATCGTTTTGGAGCTACAGTATGCTGCCTTCCATTAAAACATTTGTATTGATGTCATATTATTCGTTTGATACTCACCAGTGATCAAATTGTTTTCAAAATGGCTGCGCCCAGTTTCTAAAGTTAATGTTGTCTGGTGGGTGGTATTTTCTGGAGAAGTGGATTTTCTTTGGCCCACTTCGAGTTAAAACTGGTAGTGTTACGATGATTTTTTCATTTTATATATGACAAAACTAACATTTAGAGAACAAGGTAGAATTTTTTTTTTCTTTTTTAATATGATCAAGTATTCGGCCTAAGCCCATTTTTGTGTGATCCTTTGGTATCTATATTGTCATGTGACTTTGGAACAAGCTCAAAGTTAAATTTTTTTCTTACTAATTTGTAAGAAAATTTGATTTCCTATCATTTTCTGGATGTTTTTAAAATTTTCCTGAAAAAAATTGGGCGTTTTACCACGTTTTACATATTGGTTAAACATTTTCAGGCATTTGGCAGGGTAGTGTGTCAGACAGGAAAGAGTTTATCAATAAATTTGTTACTTTTCAAAAACAGCCACCTAATGAAGCGTCCACACCATTTTTGGACTTTATTTTATGGATTTGTGCATGATAATTTACGTCCCAGAAGTACCCACCCGTAAAGTTTGCATTGGCAAATACATAGTGCTACAATTATGAATTTAATTAATTTGTTACACAAATAATAAAATAGTTTTGAACGCTGCTTATGAATAATTCAGAAAGCAATGTGTGTAATTTCAATATATGCATGACGATAGTCAACTCATAGACTGCACAGTGGTACTAAATAATACTGTACACAAAAGAGAACTGCTGAAACATGCTCAGAATGCAAAGGGTACAAAAAACAGCACAGCATTATTGATATAAACTAATACCAAAGCCACCTATGTTCAATTCTACTCCTTATTTTGTAGGGGGAGCTATAAAATGTTTGTTTTATTCTCTTTTTATTATTGTTATTTATTTAAAATAATTATTATTATCATTATCTGTGTTATGCGTCTGTGTTATCAAATCAAATCATTTTTCATTCGCAATATTTTCTACCTCCTTGTTACTCCTTATTTTGTAGCGGGTGCAATTCCATGGCATTACGCACTGGAATAGGCCAGCGTGCTATCTTTACATTGTAAGATCTTTGCTAATACTAATAAGATATATAGATAGATCATATATATCATATCATTTATTTTGCCTTTACAGAAAACATACAACATAAAAACATAATACAAAAGTAATTGAATGAGGCAGGATAACCTAAATGTTATAACAAAAATAACAGTCTAGAGGCTCTCCGCACTGAAATACTTACATACATTTCAAAGGAAACCTTAAGATAAAATATTAAAATTTCATAATTGCAGAATATCAAAAGGACTAATGTACAAACGGTACACTATATAAAATTTGATAAAATACAAGATACATTTGAAAATTTAAAATAAATCATGCTCAGAATGCCACATTGTTTAATAAACTATTGAAATAATAATAATATTAAGAGTGGCAAAGTGTCCATAAAACAGGGCACTATTGAATAATATAAGAAGCCACTGTGACGTGCAGAAAAGAATACCAAAAAACACCAGGCACTTTGATAATGCTCAGAATGCCAGGTGTCCACAAAACAGGGCACTATTGAAATAATAATGCTCAGAATGCTAAGTATACAAAAAAACAGGATATTATTGAAATAATAATAATCAAAATTCCAAAGCCAGGTACTACTGATATAATGCCCAGAATACCATGTCCACAAAACAGGGCACTATTGAAATAATAATGCTCAGAATGCCAAGTAAACAAAAAAACCCCAGGATATTATTGAAATAATAATAAATCACAATGCCAAGTATACACAAAGCCAGGTACTACTGATATAATGCCCAAAATTCCAAATGTCCACAAAACAGGGCACTATTGAAATAATAATGCTCAGAATGCCAAGTATACAAAAAAACCCCCAGGATATTATTGAAATAATAATAAATCACAATGCCAAGTATACACAAAGCCAGGTACTACTGATATAATGCCCAGAATACCATATGTCCACAAAACAGGCCACTATTTAAATAATAATGCTCAGAATGCCAAGTACACAAAAAACAGGACATTATTCATATTATGCCCTGAATGCCAAATGTCCACAAAACAGGGCACTATTGAAATAATACTTCTCAGAATGTGAAAAGTACAAAAACGGAGCACTATTTAAATAATACTCGGAATTCCAAGTGTGCACAAAACAGGGCACTAATAAAATAAAACGTTCAGGGGTATATGAAAATTTCAGATATTATTAACTGCTACTTTCAACAATGCATGCAATAAAAAACAAGTTTGATATCTATGACCCAAATATGCAGTTTTTAATTTTGTAAAAACCTATTCATACGAAAAAAGATAAATAATTAAATATACAGGTAATTCGAATGTTGTCACAGTTAAAAACCACGACTGAGAAAAAACACTATACTAGTCATTCCCTATCAAAATCCAAGAGCAAAGTCAACATAGCAATGGCTAACCTAATTTTATTGTTACATTAGGGTAATTCCATGTCAAATCAACCAAGAATTTTCCTCAATCTCTTGGATTTTTTTTTTCAAATTTTGAAATTTGATTTGCCACCATATGAAATGCCCAGAACTGAAACATTTTTGGTTTCGGCCCATTAATTAGTGAGATGGGGTTGATGAACTTTTTGCTAATTAGCAATATCTCGCACATTTAAGTAACCATATCTCAGTAAGTATAAACACATGAAGATGAGTCTGGTCTCGTTTTAAAGCTAAAAAAAATAGCTCTATAAAATTACATATAATTTTATGCTATATAACATGAATTTTTAACAGAAATTCTAAAATATAAATTTCAAAGTCGAACAAAAAAAAATATCACTTGTTTTCCTTCAAACTTTTGTAAGAAAATATATTATGATATAAAGAGGATATCCTGAAGGTTTGATGATGGGGGCTCTAGTAGTTTTTTTAAAAGTATTTGTGTGAAATTTAGGCGAAATTTCAGTTTCTGTGCCTAATTACATATTCAAGACCTAATTAAACTTTATATTTAAAATTCCTGATAAAAATTCATGTTATATTATAGCAGGGTGCAAAACTAACACTCGCCCACTCGCCAATTTCGAGTGAAATCTGAATTTGGCGAGTCATATTACATCCCAACTCGCCCACCCGGTCGAGTCCAAAATTTGACTGAAAATAAAATGGCTGGCTTATTCATTTTAAAATCACAAAAAGGGACCTCCAGCAATCTGTATATGTGTGACACTTTAGTAACAAAAAAATGTTGTGGTAGTATTGTATATTAAAATTAATGAAAGACAGTCAATATAATTAATAATAATTAATACAGAGATAAGCAATATAAATACATAGCAGTTAAAATAGTAATGCAGGCAATATAAGTCATTATTTTTAATATATATTTTTGCCATTAATTAATTTATAATATGTACAGTTTTGTTTGTCTACTATCATTCTATACAGTTAATCTGTTGGCAATAGAGACTTTTCTGAGTGAGTGAGAATTTATTTTGGCGAGTTAAAATCTTAAGTCACTCACCAAAAATGGCGAGTATGAAAAAATCTTAATTTTGCACCCTGTTATAGCATAAAGGTATAAGTAATTTTATTAGCCATTTTTTAGCTTTAAAATGAGACCAGACTCATCTTCATAGGTTTTATACTTGAGATATTGTCACTCAATTGTGCAAGGTGATGCTAATTAGCAAAAAGTTCATCAACACCTATCTCACTAATTAGTGGGCAGAAACCAAAAATTGTTCAGTTTTGGGCGTTTTATATGGTGGCAAACCAAATTTCAATATTTTTAAAACATCCAAGAGATGGAGGAAAATTCTTGGTTGTTTTAACAAGGAATTACCCAAGAATTGAAATCAAAGAATCTAACAGGCTGATATATATTTCCTCTTAACAATAATTGTTCCACAAATATCAATGTACAATATGCAACATAGTTTTGTCTATCTGATTCTATTAGCCTATAGGTGTCTACATCTTTATAGGCTTAATTCTCAATGCTCCATTTAAATATTTATTATACACAGACATATTAAACTCACTGCCTAAGCCTTGTAGTGAGACTTTATGTTGTATGCTGTAATTAGTTAATTACTTATTGTTACTGTTAGTATGCCAATGCTAAATGAACTAAACAAGCCGTCATCTATTCACCGTGTTCAATTTGCGCTTTATTAACAGCTATATATTGATTTATAAAGCAAATAGTATTATTGGTTTCTCAATGACTGATTAATGGTAGAGCAACAGTAGAAGACTCCAGAAAATTGTGACCTGCAGTGTAACAGGCTGAATTGAAGAATATAGTTACCAACATTGAATTGATTTTAAATATCCATGACTTCAGAGCCGTTTGGAGTTTCTGACTAAAATTTGGGAAACTTACATTAACCCCGCAGGGTATGTTTGGTTCAATTTTTGAAAAAAATCTGAAACTCTCACCTGGGAGACACTGGTTGATTTGGCATGGAATGACTCTATTTGAGGCATGTCATGGCAAAACCACCAAGTTATAGGAAAATTCAAAATTGAGTTATTATTAAACCCATATCACATTTTTCTAAAGCTTTAAATTGATAGGAAAATTATCAAAATCGAACATCTATAACTGAAATTATTGGACACAATATGCAACAATTTATTTTGTATTTGTTTATATTTTCTGTTGTTTATTTGCTTATTTCTCAATAACTTCCAGCGCGACAACTTGGTGGTTTTGCCACGACTAGCCTCATTTAGATTTTAATCATTTTAACTGCTGGCACCAATTTATTTGTTTGATGACCATATTTTATCTATAATTTTGACTTTGCTAAATTCTAACCTAAATCTTATATTTTAACATTTTATGTTTAGTTTTATGAATTTTAACTGTGAACAAATGCGTGAAATATCTTGGTTAACTTGGTAGATAATGGTAGTGACAAGGTAGATAAAGGTAGTTAACAGGGTTAACCCTATAAAAAAACTACCATATCAAGGGATACTTCCAAGGATATTGTCTGCAATGCTCTATAATTATACATAGGAAAATACAACCATTATTTAGAATAAACCCTTAAGGCATTACGAACATCAACAGATGGGTAATTATACACTAGATTACTAGGTAGTTCTCTGTGGTGCTAGGTGGATCTCACTAGTAATTTAACATGGTAGATCTACCTATTCAGAGAATGTTTTTTTTTTCAAAGGATACTATTTGCGGTGACTGTATAGACACGCAAGGTCTCATCTTGATATGTCATTTTCCAATAATTCCCTTTCAGCAATTGAACTAATACTATTCTAACTCAATTACTGCAGTAAATGCAGCAGGATAATTCTTACATGATCCCTAACAGTTTTAACAGGATTAATGGAAGACCTTCATAAAAAATTTTAATATAATACTTCTCAAAACCATAAAAAACACCCACTCGATGTTGAGTTTAAGCCATTGTTTCATAAAGTCTTTGGCAGAGTGATTAGATACAGCTCACTTAGCATGTCCAGATTTTTTTTCAGAAAGCTAAAAGACCAGTTGGTAGACCAAAAATCACCTAGATAGAAAATATAAATAAAACAAAAAATAAATACATCCATTGGAAAGTTAAAGACAGACCATCAGACCACCGAAAGAGAGTCATGGAAATGATAAATGTACAGTACGCACTGTCTTCACAAGAAAAATAGCGGAACAAATGCCTGTTGTAGTAGGGAAAATCTGAGATGTTTCATAGTCTGAGGTTTACAAACACAGAAGTACCAAATCTTGACTGGTTAAGTTATTGCTATTCAGGCTTGCTCAAGTCAGCAACAGGTGGGAATTAAAGGAAAAAATTAAGAAATAAGGATTTTAGGGTGCATGTGGGTGTCAGCACTACTTCCATTTGACATTATTAGGTAGATTCTAGAATAACACAGAGACTTGGGCGGTACTGTAACTGGGGAAAACAACTTGCAGTTAGAAGTGACATGCTATACTCACCCTAGGTGGTTTTAGATTGACAGATACTTGTCCTGGGTCTGCTGTGCCGTTAGTGCATATGCTATTATTAGATCCTGAGTTTGGTATCTTTTCCTTACTGCTCTTCTTCTTTAACCGTGCGCCTTTCGGCTTCTTATTCACCTGTTCCTTGTTAGGCTTTTCTACCGAATTCTGCTAACACAAATAATGTGAATAATAATGTTAGCCATGGCTATTTGTGAGCAAATTTTATTTAACAAAAAATGTACCAATATACTAATATACCCATATATGGTAAGGCTATGTCCATACATGGTCATGATGTGATTAATTATAACGATATATTTACTTGATAGGTCCATAGCTGGTTCAGTAAATTGTTAGCCATGGCAATTTATAAATTTTGCTGTAAAGAAACATTGCATGTAATGCATATCGTTTTGTAAAGCTTGTCCTAGCCTGTCTCACAGGCCTTACGGTCGGGTTTATTTACTTTTATTGCTTGATTCTGTTAAAGGCGCTATTGACATCCCACACTCACATATTCTAGTTTAGCCATAAGGCCTGTTAAAGCAATTCAAGCATGACGATTCACACCTGATATACGAGTGTAATTCGTCACGCTTGACTGAATTTGAAAATCACGCGATACCATTGCATCACTCATTCTCAAAATTTGGCGTATGCGAATGCCTTCAATAGCCTTGGGTCTACCCATGGAGAAAAGAAAATCCCCTGGCATAGGCGACGTGATGGACAATTGCAAATGCACAAGAAATAGGAACTGAGTTTTTTTATTAGAATAGGACAAAATTACATTCGTGAGAATATTTTTCAGGTATAATTTGTTGTTTGGTAGTCTCTGAAATGGTGCTAGGCTTTTAGATCGTTCACTTGGGAAGGAAGCATTTTGGTTGGTCGATTGAACTGTAAAAATTACGTTATTTCTATCTTGCGAATGGTCACGCATGAACTGTTTTTATAGGCCTTACGATGACTAAACTAAAATATGTGAGTATGGGATGTCAATAGCACCTTAAACGGAATCAAGCAAGAACACTGAATAAATCCGACCGTAAGGCCTGTGAGATAGGGTAAACTTGTCCATACTGCCAAATTTTACTTGGCAAAAAAAACATTCAAATATCCATATATGGTAAAGATATGTCCATATATGGTCATGGTATGATTTAATTGTAATATGTAGAAATAGTTGATATGTGCGTAGCTTGTTTAGGCAATTTCTTCTTCCCCTAAGAAAATTTTTGTCTGACTTTGATCTGTACCAAACAACACAATATATATTTTTTTCTGGACATTTGCCTTCTTCCTTTACATTTATATAATATTATTAATCTTTATAAAATGATATATCATCATCACAACATGTTATCATCTATTATTTTGAATTGAATATCTTAAATTGTACTTCTGAAAGAAAATAAATATTCTGTTTAAACTTGAACTTATCTTGCAACATGTGTTGTATTTTTTAATTGCACACAGGCCATTTGTATGCTTGATCTAAAAATGCGTAGTTCTCAAACCATCGTGCAATTCACTTACATGTAAGAATTGTGATGTCTTCCAATAAAACTGTTATAGTATACCACTAGTATCCACATCAAGCAAAAAGTTTAAATAAAATAATATATCTGTCTACCCAGCTTCATGAATGAATACCAACAAATGGCTGAAAGCAAAATGCAGAAGCCTTCACTAATCCAGGGAAATATCACATATTTATCAGCTCCCTGCTACTGAACCATGGGAATAATATTTATTCTTAAGGGTACTAGTGGCTCCAAAAGGATTTATTTACACTCCATGGGATAAGACAGCTCCGACTGCTCTGTTATTGTTCAATAGATTGTTGACAAGTAACTAATATTTAATACACTAATACATGTGTTTTCTAAAGAATGTAATTTGTTATGAATTAATCCTTAGTTAAGTTGTGCAGTCAGGCGCACGATTACTAATCACGTACTAGTAGTAATTTATACTAGATAGAGTCGTCTAATACCTGATTTAAGCTCTACGGTATTTCCTATCTTCATACTGCTGTTGAGGATAATCTATATTAATTTTGAAGTCTCTGTGTAATTTGATGTATTCCTTCAGACACCTGCACTCTTTTATAACAAAAGTTTGCATGTGCTTTGTACACAGTGTTTAAAAGTGGGAGAGTGGCATTTTTAATTAAACTGGTGGTAATCACTGTGCATGGGCGATGGAAGATGGGGGTGGGGGACGCATCCCCCACTAACAATCATCATACAAAGGCAGGGTAAAGCTATACTGTTGTATTCAAGATACAGTACTAATTGTTGTCCTGAC
>JAOTQE010014199.1:0-10914 GCA_025631205.1 Nesometra sesokonis | reverse complement strand
TGGCGTGTATCTCATTGCTTGGAGTATGCATTATACTTTCTTACTTGAAGTTGATTAGTGGACCTTTCGGATTGTAGAAAGGTTCAATACGAACCTATGGCCAGAAGACCCTATGACATGTTAGTTTCTAACCATGAATTGTAGTCTACTTTTATCTAAGGCTGAAATATAACATGATTGAATTTATTTACTGGGCAACTTTTACAACACCTATTTGATGCTAGGTATCTGAGCATGTCCGGTCGAGACGTGCGAGTGAGATTCTAACTCTCAGACTTAAGGGGCGGATTGCTATAAGTACAGGACCGTCTATAATCGTGACGTCACGCACGTTTTTTAATTAGATCATTGCTATACCGCGGTCTTAGCAGTTAGCGATCTTAAATATTAAAGCACGTTTGGAGGAGTCTATAAATGGTCTGAAATCACTTACAATGTGACCACAGCATTATTTTACCTTGAAATGCCTGTTATAATAAATTGTTACAACTATAAATGTTTAAACATACACTGTGTTATGAAATTAAACCTCGCATAAATTTTTTGTAAAAAAATCAAACGTGATGAGGCACAAAATTAAATAAAATAGCGCCCTCAATTACTGTTACTATAGAGAGTTTGTTTGAGATTCAATACTCAACACGGTCTTAGAAAAGACTGTTTTATAGTAGTGGTCTAACTTGGGTTACTTTGCTAAGACCGTCTATGTGTTAAAGCTGGCTTTATTCTGTAAGTTAAGACCGTCAGTTAAGACTATTTTATAGCAATCCGCCTAAGGTCTGAAATATGAACAACACACTCTGCCTAACTAGAAGGTATGCCACTGTCCCTGTTAAATTTTGATTGCAATTATAATACTCCTTGATTGCGATGATAACTTACAAGGAATACAAGTTCTTGATCCAGGCTCAGGTCCAAAGTCGCCATCACATTTTAGACATTCAGTTTGTCCATCCAATGGTTGATAATAATACCTTCTGGGACATGGCTGGCAAATGGCAGGCAGATCATCATTTCCACGATATGATCCAGGCGGACAATTTACTAAAGAACATTTTATTGTTCATTAACTTACAATAATCAGAATTAAATTAATATAAATTATTTACAGGCTTTTACCATTGCCTGATTTTATACACACAATACCGTTTGTTGTCGATCATTTTGTACATTTATAGTATTTTAAATCTTAACTGAAAAGTTTTTTGTCACATTTTTAGTGTGTCAGATCTACTCTTTTGACGTAAGAGAGTAAAAATCTGCTCTTTGTGGATTGCCCTGAAAGACCACTCCAAAAAGAATGAAATCCACTCCAATCGATTGAAAATTAACTCCATATGAGTTAAATAACTCACTTTTTTGCAGAAAATTCACTCCACAAAGTGGATTTGGAGTGCAGATAATTCACTATTTATATACTGGTCCCTCAGGTCACTCTCATTCTTTTTAAAATCACTCTAAAAGATTGGATTTCACTCTTTTACATTAAGAGAGTAATTTACAGGATGAAGACAACGTAGACAGTTAACATTTAACCCAGTCAGTTGACATTTAACCCAGTCAGTTAACATTTAACTCAGTCAGTCAGTTAAACTGCTGGTAGTCGTTCGTTTTGCAATTCGCTGAAACGTTCGCCACTTGGTCTATGTTTGAATACCGGTAAGCTATTTCACGTAGAAAAGTAAAAAATATAAATCTGATCGATTGGATTTAATATTTATGATTGACTATATTTCACCTCCTATACCCCAGTCAGTTAAACTGCTGGTAGTCGTTCGTTTTGCAATTCGCTGAAAGGTTCGCCACTTAGTCTATGTTTGAATACCGGTAAGCCATTTCACGTAGAAAAGTAAAAAATATAAATCTGATCGATTGGATTTAATATTTATGAGTGACTATATTTCACCTCCTATACCGGACGCATCATCAGGCCGACTGGTTATTTGCCGCAAAAGTACGTTGACCAGTGACGACGATCGAATTAATTTTGCTGCCAAATGGCCAGTCGGCCTGATGGTGCGTCCGGGATAGGACGTGAAATATAGTTACTCATAAATAGTAAGTCCAGATGATCACTTTTATATTTTTATCTTTTCTATACTTCCTGGATGACGGATAATCTTCACAAAAACCATTTTACGGTTTAACTGCGCATGCACATGACTAAGGTCAAAGCATAGAAACCTTGGTAACGGGCATGCGCTGTTGAAACCGTGAAAGGGCTTATTCATCACAAGTATTTTTTGTGGCTGCAAAAATACAAGCCCAATCATATTCAATTGAAGGTCTTAGTGTTTACAGTTACCAGACGTTATAATGTTTGCAGTGCAAACTGACACATACAGTGTATCTGGCGTTAAAGGGACACATTCGACGTAAAACTTAGGTGATAGATGTCTTCTGGTGTATTATTCAAGTCATAACCAGAAGAACCCCAATGATAAATACGTCTTAGAATATTCAAGGGTTCTAACAGGTGTGTCATCAAATCGGATAAATTCACCCAGATAATTGTGGGCATATTTATAGCATAGAGTCATACAAATAGCTTCTCTCACGCTTGAGACAATAGAGTAAAATACGGTAAAGATGGTCCCCAAAGCAGTGCAAATTTGTACTAAATTTGCCCCAAAACGGACAGAAAGCCTTTTTTCTTGTCAGATCGAAATCGAAGGAAATGTGAGACCCACCAGAAGCGGGGGAGATTGTCTCACACATTGACGGCAAAAAGTTGGTATGAAACTGGAGCGACAAAAAGATTGAACACAGGCACTCGTAATTAATTGGATCTATCGAGCGAATGTGTGATTTTGGTCAAACCATGGTTACAAAACATTATTCTATAATAGGGTTATTTAATGTATGATAAATGTCAACTTACCACAGATATATCCATCTGGATGTGCATACTGAATGCTGGGACAAATTGGCCCACTGAATCCGGATACAAACTTGGTCACTTCAAGTACATTATCACGGTGTTCAAATCGTTCTCCTGGTGTAAATTCATCAGTGAATTGCACAACTTTAGTGCGGATTATTTCAATCTTGTTTTGCGCACTATAGGTCAACTCCTCTCTACTTTTGTTAACAATATCAAACGATGTAGTATTGATACTTTTAATATCAAATGAGATTCTGGTTAAGAATGCTTTATTATCAGGGTTTGATTCCTTATAGTTAATGAGTTTTAGTTCCAGATGTTCATCTTCAATAATATCTGATATAACCTCATTTAATGAGTTACCTGTATAGGTTGAATTTGATGTATCCACCCTATAAAGCATTATTGAAATGTCCGTAGAAAATTCTGGTACGGACACATCAAGTACGTGTAGTCTAGCAGGATTTGAAAAGTGTCGTCCATGTTTGTTCCACGCCTCACACGTGTACCAGCCATCTTGGTAAAAATCTGGACTTAGTATCTCAATACCAGACTCGTTCTGGCCCGGAATCAGTTTCATGTCTGATGATAAAGATGGTTGGAAGTACCACCGATAATCTGCAAGCGGAAGATCGGTAGCGTGGCAAGTAAAATATGCTCCTTCAGGGTTACCAGTGTCGATCCTCATTTTGTGGATGTTGAGTAACCAATGGCGCAAACTCAACTCTGACGTTACTTCGCAATGACTGCACTGACGTCACTTCATTGCTGGCAAGGCAAGTGTAGCTACCAGAATCAGACAAATTAACTTGTTTTAGAAGCAACACGTTTGATTGTTTACCACTCATTGTTTTGCCGTTGAATTCCCAGGTGAATGATGGCGTTGGTTTCTCAGTTGCTTGACACGTAAGTGTGACATCATCACCTTTGACTGATACAATTTCTGATTCAGGATGTTTTGTGATAACTGGTACTTTTAGGCATACGTAATTGTGCTCTCTCAGAATCCTGACCTGTTTTAGTAAATCCATTGCGATGGTTTCAGCATAGCCGACACTTGATGCATTATTATTTATAATGATCAATACAGTTTCGTCAAGTTTATCTTCGTTGTAGTAACTTTGTCGACCCTCGGCCAAATACTTTAGTGCGATCAATTCAGTTGTCAATCGTCAATCGTAAAATCCTTCACAGTCAGTCAGGCCACTGGAATTATATGTGTAAATATCCATTAAGAATTCCCATTGTGTGAGTACATTGTCAACATTAAGTAATGATTTTGTATGGTTTGCTCTCAGCTTGGCAGAATCAATAACTTTCATTAGAGCATGTTGCTCAAGACCTATTTCTGAACTCACATTATTTGCATCAATATCATCCATAGTTAGGTTGAAATACAGCAAAGCTGCGCTGTTGTTGACTACATCAGAAGATATAGATGCAGATAGATTGTAGAGGTATTCATTCTGGAAGTTGTCTTCATTTTCTAATGATTGGGCATTAACCACTTTGCTGCGGTTCGCAACCTCTAAAAGTGTCTGGAATGCATGTTCGACATAACTCAGAATATCGTTAAAGTCTTCACATCTAGCCTCATTCTGAACGACACTCCGATCTCGTAAAATTCTACTACTTATGTTAGAGGAACTATTATTAATTACTTCATAAATCACATCGTTAATTGGTGGTTGTTCGATAACAGTAGTAGAGTCACGTCTGTCGCGATTATGGGCAACGAGTCGTCTCTGTCTCAAATCTCTTCTTCTTCTTACTGATCTTGTTATGTCACCAAACAATTCTTCTGTAATAAAAGCGCGGCGTTTTCAATTGTGTAGTTTAAGTTGTTAACATCAATAAAAAACTGAATTTGTACAGCAATCGATGACAGTGTGATATTGCAATAAAATGGGACCACAGTAGTATCTTCTCCAACCAAGTCGATGTTAAATGTAAGTTCTTTTAATTCCAAACTTGCTTCAAGTGATCCGTTTATTTGATGTTCTTTTATGATAAGGCCTGCTTGGACATCTGCACTTATTTTTCGGAGTGCATTTTCGGTTTGATTAAAGATCTGCTGTAATGCTAACATCCTATAGGAAACCTCTTGATGTTGATCCAATGCGTCATTAAGTTCGATAAACACTTCATTCAGAGCTGATTCTGCAATCGACGCCTGTAGAACAGCGTTGTCTAACTTCTATTGGCTCAGCAAGACCAGGGGCTGTTTCTTTGAGACGGTCAAACAAGGTGCTTCGGGTTCATCTGCATTGTTCATTTGTTCGGACACAATTTGAGTCTGGTAAACGCACACTGCATGCAACTTCTTCCGTATCAAGACTTTCAACCTGGCCTATAACTTTTCTTTGTACACAAGTACTACACGATTCAAACTGAACTTCTATTTTAACAGGTTTTTTACATTCAGCACAGCATTCTGATTTTGTATAAGAGAGTCGGTAACCTCGTGGTACTGTTATGGCACCAATAAAACTTCCAGCTGCCGACACCCAGTTACCAGTAAAAGCGTGATAAATACCAACTACAATTTAACGTAATCTTGCAAAGAATGAACTCTTCTTCACTGCCGTTGCTATTGTGCATTCGTCACAGCAGATAGTTGTTCCTTGGACGACTGTTGATTCCGTTCGCTTATCACAGCATTTGTATGGTACATCTCCATAGACATCTTCAGTTTTAGCAACAATTTTACTACCTGGAACACAAACACCTTCACACTCAAATATTTCACATACTTTATCCAGCTTATCTGATACTTCCTGTGTATAATCCCGCACGTCTTCAAGTCTAAGACGTGCTCTCTCAACATTAATATTTGCAGTGTGAAGATCTTCTTCAGCAGAAGCATATTTATTTTTAATTATATCAAACTTTACTTTCTTTTTAGCTTCTTCTTCCAATACGTCATGTAGCCTTGATTTTGCCAGTTCAACAGACTTGTAACCTTGATTTAGTCTTCTCTCGCTATCGACCACGGATTTATCAGATAGTTTAATGATATTGTCTTTGATTATTCTTTCTAAACTTAAAGGCTCCTCAGCAGCAACATTACCATTTACTTGTAGTACCATTGATTCAAATGATTCTAATCCTGAAGTAGCATCGCCTTTCATATCAAACCGACCCCACAGTTTTCCGGAAAATTTGAAACGTATTTGTGTCATAGTTAGTTCCATCATCGTTACTTGTTCAATCCCAAGGATGTTTATTACAATTGGCAGGTTTCCTAGCCAGAAATTTCTATCAGACTGCAATTCTAAGCTAAATGTTGATCCCACTGGAATACTGATAAATGAATTAAGATATTCATTGGTACTGTACTCTCCAGTTATACAGGTACTGGAATCCATCTTGTGCATCTCAGTGTATTTCGAACATCTTGAGTTTGAGTTCAATACCTCGACTTCCAATGGTGGAAAACAGAGAGAAGATAAACACACTTCTGATGTCATACGAAAACCAGATCCTGAGGTCAATTCAGAAAGGAAAACATCCTGAACCTTAATGAGAATTTGATTGCTGAGTCTCTCTAAACTCTGAGTTACAGTATAAATACTACTCAATGTTTTATTCTTATCATCCGAGTGACCGGAGAGCGTGTCGTTAACCTTCCAAAGAGAATTCAGACTTTTTTTACTCTGTTGTTGTATTCCGGCCAAAGAGTTACCAACTAACTTTAAATCTTGTTTTGATAGTGATATGTAATAATCATGTATACTTGCGTTCAGATCGGTGACTACTGATTCGACATTTAAATGCAAGTTTGTATATCCAATTGTCATTAGCTGCTCAGATAATACATTTAATTGTTCCGGTAAGTTTTGGAGTTCATCGATGACCTCTGTTAATGAGATCAGTTCAGATGGAATGGAAACATTTGGTGTTAGGTCGTAATATACAAACACCTCTACTGATGTCTCTTCGCTCTGAGGTTTAAGCAACCATGAAAATGGTGTATCATCAAAAACATTGAACGCAGCAGATGAGTCAATCATTATGCCATATCCAGATGAATATTCACCAGATGGATAACCTATATAATATTAACACAATAATTCAAATATTATTTCACTTCCATTAAATCATACCATTCTCACAATACTCGTAATAGATAACAGTTTCATATTAATTTTAAAAGAACCCAAACTGGTCAGCAGAGCACAGTATTCTATATCAAGGTGTAGGAATATGGAACAGCCTGTCTCAGATCTTAAAATATCACAAATTCATTAGTATCTTCAAAAGACATATACATAAACACATTCGTAAAATTTAATGTATCATGGTACACTTTCCTTTCCTTTTTTCCTTTTTTTTTACTGTTACTTTTATATTTATAGTATCCCATAACGCTGCATAGGGTGTAGAGACTATAATACAAAATAAAAATATACGAACAATAAATAAAATTACCTTCGAATACGTTTCGGCCATACCGGCCCTTCTCAATTCAGGTAATTTAGTTGGTAGACGTGTCCTTACTACCAGTGCCACAGGTGTCATCCAGCTAGTTGACCGCCACCAATAGTTCAATATCGTCGAAAAGTTTTGAATAAATTAGCATAACAACTCAGCATAAAATAACATAAGAAAAAGGTAACAAAATGTATCTTGTTTTTTTTCTCTCGTCATTTTTTCTTCCAACGTTGTTGGCTGTTTCCCCATTCATCTTTAACGTTAAGGTTAAGGATTGATTGTTTTAATGTGTACTGCTTCGCTTATTTGTCCTAGCACAGGATCACCTGGGTGTGTACTTTTTATAAAAAATAAAAATGCCAGACAATTTACATCAACTGCAAGAAAATCATCTTGCTCTATTTCATTGATGTAACTTAATATATCTCTTGAACCTTCTGGAAAAACCATCCCGATGTGACATCACAGACACCAACAACAAGGCAATACTTTCCTTTTAATGGCGGTATAGGTAGAGATACCTGTCTTCCTCCGACCATTACCTCAGCACTGTATAGTAGGAAGATAGAGTATTGACCAGAACTTATGACCGGCGCAGAAGAACACCACTCGGTTGATTTCACCTCAGTTCCACTAAGGCTAAATGTCGAAAAGGATGTTTTAGCGTTCATAGGATCTATGTTGACTGATATAAAAGTTATCCATTCTGGTAGAACGTTTTCCAGTTGACGTGTATAATTGCGATATAATGAATTATACTGAACAAATTCTTGGACGTCGTCCAAAGTTACGCCTTCACTTTCACAATCAGAACGAGAAGTCATTGTTTTCATTTCTTTTGCGGTTGAATGTCCGGACAAACTGAGGGGCAATTCGAGTATGTCTGTTGCCAAAGAATAAATTCCACTAGTTTCTAGAGCATTGGTTTCTTGCCATTCCTCGGTTGATATAAGGTCAATACACATAGATTGGTCTTTTAGTATAAAGCATCCAGATGGCAGTTGATAACCAGGAGCAAATCTTCCGTGATTCTCACTCAAAGAATTTTTCTTGTACACAAATATCTCTTCATCGTCTGGCGTAGTAAATTCAGCGGCTTCTTTCCCGCTCAATACATACGAAATTCTTACAAAACCTTGGCTAACTTCGTGAACAGAAACACTTAAATTATTTATTTCGGAGGTAAATGATAGCTTGCTTGGCACAATAACTACGCTGTCAGAATCCGTCATAATAGCCAAATCAAGTGATTGTTTAGGTTTAGCGATGAATTTTAAATCATTATGAATATGTCCCGCCCAAATATCTGGCCAATCAGGTGTTGTAACGTATCCCTCACTGCAAGTCTTGCCTGTATAACCAGTCCCAGAGCAATCACATGTATATCCACCAGGCTCATTTTGCGCCAACCGACAAACGCCGTTAACACATGGTGATGGAGTACATGCTTGGATCTCTTAAAACACAAAAATATGCAATCGTATTAATAAAGATTTTAATTATATTTAACATAGGCCTAGATGCAACTAAAGCCTTTTGGGAAATATTGATGAGAAAAATTCCATGCGTGGCACTTTACTCATAATTAATATTTTCCAGAAACTGTGATCAAAAATGATAAAGCCAGGTACACACTTAACAAGAATTATTAAGCAATGACCACCTATGGCACTTTCTCTCGTAGTTTGCATCTATTTTTAAGGAGCAAAGAAGCGCGTGTGGCTGAAAACAAATTATTTTTGATAATTTTGGTCATTTGTGACACCGCAGATACTATGGTGGCATATTCCTCAAAGCTGAACAAGATGTTGACTGAGCTATAAGTTCGTTACTAAGCAACTGAAATTCAAAATTAAAATCCATCTCATTCTCTAGTATATATTCTGGAAAAATATTAACAGAAACTAACAGAGACTTCAATATTACTAAGTATTTCTTTATAATCAACAATAGATAGTCAATTGTACGAAACACCGAATTTTAACAGGTGGATAGGTCTAGCTCGCTCTTATTGTGCGTTCGCTGCCATTAACAATTCTATCGCTTGACGAAGTGACGTCAGCGGCTAATATTGAACTGCGCACGGTTGAATAACATATAAGCCTAAAAGAGAATCGGTTAAAACCGCAGAATTAAATAATAACTATTAATATTATGCGTATGCGATATCTTACCGATACAGGATGGAGCAGTGCTGTTCCAGAGTCCAAATAATTGACACTTCACAACAATGTCTTTTTCCAAAAAATATCCACGGTCACAGTCAAATCTACAGACACTTCCAACTTCATTCTCACAGGGAAAGTAGATAAAACCATTGTCTGGAAACGGTATTTCAGGACATAGAATCTCTGTAACATCAATATTATTATTTTAAAATTAAAATATAATCTATATCAGGGGTGTATGGTAATGTTAGTTTAGTGGGAGGTGAAAACACTTTGAAGAGGAAACTAAATAGGAATGAGGCTATTGGAGTATATACTAATTGAACTTGTAGAATGTAATGAGAAGCATCAGGAGCAGGGCGTTTTCATTTATTTTGGAAGATTGTAGGAGCGCAGTTGTAGATGCTACTTACACTACACTCACCTGCTGCTGCTTAGAGTGAGCTGCTAACATCTAGGATATGCCATTTCTAGGTTCTCAACATGGCATTACTATAGATCTACATTCAAAATTCTCCTCATGGTATCATAATTCAATAACGTAATGGAGTCATGCATTTTTATTATTAGTAGCAAGATGCTCACAGCTAATCATAACTTATAAATTGTTTCAAGGTTTTGATAACTACTTATTATACGACAAACCTTCACATAGAGTGACTTCGCCGTCCCAGAAACTATTCGGTAAACAGCGCCTACTATCGGATCCTAGAAGTCGATAATTCCATTCACACTCGAATACACATATTTCTCCTGTTGTATAGCCGGTACAATTACGTGTCCCACCGAACGGTACACCGACATCAACACAAGGGTTGGCTGTAAAAAAATGTAATTCGACAGTTAAATAAAAATACAATAAGCTTGATAAAGGAAACGGGACGATTACTAAACGATGTACATTGTATACATTTTATCAACAATTTTATCAATGTACACTGTCCACTTCGAAGAAAATCTGGCTTGGGGCTATCCTATGTCATTATTAGAAAGTCTTTCTTCATTAGTACTTCTAAGAATGGATATCTTGCCAAGATCTTGACCATAAGTTGTCTATAGTACCCATCGCTCATTTCTCTAAGGGAAAATAACTTAATGCACAAACACAACACAACTGAATTGTGATCTATTTATATTACTACATTTGGAAAATCAGAAGGTCGTTTTGTCTCCGTGATGTCTTATGTTGTGACAACAAGCTGGCTCACGCCCTACTCACAAATATCAAAGTGATTTATCTAGAATGAACTATGGGTAACATTTTCTGATAACTGATAACTAATAGTTTGTTTTCTATATACGTTTGTTAGGGTCTTGTGTTAGATTGATACGGTACCCTCAGCAACCCTGTATCAATGTTGAACGTGTAACATCTGGTCCACAGCGCCTTGAGACTGTATTGTGTAAGGCGCTATATAAAAATCGAAT
>JAOTQE010014188.1:0-10915 GCA_025631205.1 Nesometra sesokonis | reverse complement strand
TGGGACAGGTTACATATTGTTCATATGCCCTCAGTGTCCCTGACAATTTATGTTGATTAAAATCACCCATGATGAACTTAGGTGCGTCAGGAGAGGCCGCTTCCATCTTTTAAATCGTACTTGAGAGAATTTGAGCTGCTTGACTCGTCTTTGCTTCTTACAGATTATGGTTTCATAATAAAATTGACCTGAATTGACTTTAAATGACATTCGACCTATTCATTTAGCAGATATGACACATTAGATGTCTGTTTCCCACACCTCTCATGATGATCTTTCCAAAATACCAAGTAAACATCTGGTCATTTTCTTAAATTAAATGGGGACTGGCTCCCAGGCTATAAATGCGTAAGGTGTTTATTTATACTAAGAGATTTTAAAGGTGCAGAATTTTATGTTTATTTAGTGAAGTGTTTCAATTTAATAAATTATTTTTGGCATAGTCACTATGTTTATTAAGAAAATGGTGAGGGGAGGGGTTTGTCACAAATGTTATAGAAAGTATGGTGTTTAGTGACAGGAAGGTGCTGGTTCAGACAAGACCTAAAATATTAACATTACCATAAACACTACTGTGTTCTACCAATTAAACATTTTTTTACTGGTAAATTGTCCATATAAAGTCAGTAAAACAAACATGTCTTGCCAGGCATGGATTTCAGGTTGGGTTTGGCCCTGAATAAATGTCTCAATTACATGAATAGAGCTCTATGAGCTCCCTTGTAAGTTGTATACTTTGTAAACATGGCTTGCCAGGCATGGATTTCAGGTTGGTTTGGCCCTGAATAAATGCAACTACATGACTAGTGCTCTATGAGCTCCCTTGTAAGTTGTATACTTTGTAAACACGGCTTGCCAGGCATGGATTTCAGGTTGGTTTGGCCCTGAATAAATGTCTCAACTACATGACTACGGCTCTATGAGCTCTCTTGTAAGTTGTATACTTTGTAAACACGGCTTGCCAGGCATGTATTTCAGGTTGATTTGGCCCTGAATAAATGCCTCAACTACATGACTAGTGCTCTATGAGCTCCCTTGCAAGTTGTATACTTTGTAATGTTAAGGAATAAGGGGTGAAAAAGAAACCATGAGTGGTAACGCTGTGTCCCAATCAGTATTATTTTTAATCAACACAATTTTAACTGGTCTCTTGTATATTTTTACTGGTAAAATTAATTGTTTAAAAACATACTTGGGAGAACACTGTACTAAGTTAAAATTTTACAAAATGAAATCCATACAGTATTTGCTAATGTTAGTGTTCTATTGGAACATAGATTAAATCCTAGGTTTCCAAATTATCTCATACATACCTGTTGCAAATCATTGGCATAAAGTTAGTTATGATTTCTTGAATCATTTTTACAAAAAAAAATTTAAAAATGAAATCCATACAGTATTTGCTAATGTTAGTGTTCTATTGGAACATACATTCAATCCTAGGTTTCCAAATTATCTCATACATACCTGTTGTAAATCATTGGCATAAAGTTAGTTATGATTTCTTGAATCATGGCACATATCTCAGTATTTGTATAGTCTGCTAAGTAGGCAAATGGAAGTAGCTCATTCATCCTTTCTAATCCACTGTTGTTGTGTACATGGAACACCATCTCAGGAGGCTTGAATGCTTTTACCCATTTCTAAGTATTTTTACAAACAAGTCAAGTCAAAGAGAAAGAAAACATGTTGCACACTTCAACAACATTTAAAACAAAATGCTTCTCTGAATAGATTGCTCACTGCTTGCATCGATTTTGTAGTCTTAAAGCATGTTTGATATCCATTAAATAAAGTTACTGAAAACCCAACATTCATGATTAACATCTAATATGTTCCTTTGAAATAATTTCATAGGGCCTAAAAATAATAATCTTAGCATTCGGTTGGGAAAGCTTTTTCAGTAGGCACTTGTTACTTTATTTTCAATAACTCAACATTTTTATTTCATAAATTTAAATTTTGGAAAAATTGGTATATGGTATAATAGTATTTCTTTAAATTTCCCGGACAATTTTATGCTTTTTAAAAATTTTTGGATAACACTATTTATTTAGTCAGAAAATCAGGAAATGCGAAAATAAAAACAAAGACCCAGAATTTCTAAATTTTAGGTCAGTTGAGCTTAGGCATTTTTTTTAAGCCTACTTCTTATCACCCAACAATATAACATCATTGCTGAAAAGTGTAATAGTCTAGCAAGTAATTTTATTAACAACAGACTGTGCCACCCATTGAATGCTTCAACTTCCTCCATTCTTTATTCTTAAAAATTGTATCAATTTTGTCTTAACATCTAAAAATAAGTTTATCAATTTTTAATATTTAAGTATCTGTACAGTATATTTATTTTGTATCATTTTTGCTGTGAGAATTTACATAACAAGAAGCACTCGGAGAGCGCAAATCCCCACTGAGCGACCAAAATCATTGCTTTTGTAGGAATATTAAAATAAGTTATAAGTGTAATTATCATTATTGTGAAAGAAGCAATTGGTATTGTAGCTTTGTAATAAGCGCAATTACCTTCCAGTTCAAAGTTCCAGGGTTCGAATCAAACTTTAACCATTTGCAATTTCTGTATGCTATCCTTTTTTTGCAGATTTTAGACTGGGAGACACGAGTGTTAACTGCCAAGGTACAGAGTTGATTATTTCTTATACAATAAAAACACCATAAAAACATCATATTACTATTCCTTCAGACAGTTCAGATAAAGGTGCATTCGAACTCGAGAAATTTAGATTGGAAAGTAAGCATGTTTACCACAAAGAAACTGTACATCGCTGATTGGTGGTTTTACAGTAAGGATAACCATTCTAACAACAATGTGTAGAAACTATTAATGAGATGACCACGATCTGGCCAATTATTTCCTTCTATAAAAAATCTGTGTAGCATGAAAACCCCACTACAGATCATACACTGGACACTGTATATTTTCCTGAGGCCACCACAGGCGCATGAGACCACCAATTTTTAAATTAAAATTTAATCAATGTTCCTTAGGTCATTTCCAAAGTTCCATGAAAATTTCGTCAGAATCTGCTGCGAACAAGCAAAAATACACACACACCAACACTGATGAAAACATAACACAGGTAATACAGTAAATGTTTATCATCACCTGAGAGATTGGAAGCCATGTGGAGTTAATCCATTCTTGGAAGTTAACTGAATTCTTCCACACTTGACTCTCAGTTAAACCAGCTACTGCTGCCAAGTACTCCATGGTAGTTCCTGCATCAGCTATCCTGCGCAATGTTGACATCATCATTTCTCTATGCTCTGTTATTCCATTCTCACTACACTTTCCCCAGGCTTCCCATCGTCTTTCACGATGGAAATCATTCATGTAAATTTTACAACCTGCAAATTAAGGTATTATTAACTAATGTTAAACTGCCTTGTTTGCTCTGTCTGAATTTTATGTCCATTAGGGCATAGATGGAAATTTAGTAGGCTGGGAGTGTAAAATGTTTTTGCAATGGCATACACTACAGTATTTTATATTATGGAATACATATATAGTCAACACAAAACTAAACCACCAGAAAACCAGACATCAAACTACTGAACACTTGGCACTTTATAAAAGTCACAAAATCATAAAAGCAATGTAAACATGGATTGACCAGGAATGGATGCACACTTTTGGAAGTGGGAACCGGAAGGGTAGGGTCCCAGCAGAGTCAAAGTTTTAGGAGGTCCGGGGGCATTCTCCCCTGGGAAATTTTGGTCTTTAGATGTCCGAAAATGCCCTCAGACGTATCAATTCTTGTCTTATGATTGCTGAATATCCAGAGCCGATCCGCCCCCCCCCCCTTAAATCCGCCCCTGTTGACTCCCTCTAAACTGTCCTCTAAACTCACAGAATCTAAAACAATAAATAAAAAAGGGGTAAAGGTGTTGGAATAATGTATGGGATGTTCAATTAATATTTTCTTACTCATGTTTTTTCAACAATGTTTAGAAAGCCACAACAATAATTTATTTTACTTTGGTAATCCTACCTGCTTTAGAGGGATGACAGGCAGCTATCTTTATATATTTAATTGTATATTTTGGCAGAATTAACAAACATTTTTTTTAAAACTTCACAAAGAGCATTTACCTGGAAACACAGTTTTAATCGATATTTCCTCAACTTTACCAAAATCTAACATAAAGTACTTAAGATTCCAGTCAGGGTTCCATGTCTTAAAGGTAGACAAAGCTTCTGATAGACTGTTGTCGGTTCCTTTGTGTAGAATGAACATTCCTACAATTTGATAATCTACATTTGTTTGGACACATAAGAAGTACAGTGGCACTGAATAATCAATCGTCCGATGAGCTGCTTCAAGAACAGCTAGTTCACCGTACAAGTATAATAAACGTTGTTGTTGTGTAGATTGATAGTAAAATGCGAAACTTGAGTTTTCACCCACTTTAATTTTATTGCGATAATAGAAATTGTCCTGTGGATTTTTCTCTGACCAGTTCTGAACAAAATCCCCGAGCTGCTGTAATTCAATAGGAGAGGAACGTTTTCGAATTTTGTATCTGTAAACAATGTTTTGAATGTCTTTTTCATTTGGGAAATATGCCCTCCTTGTTGCAGGTGGAAGTTCTTTATTCTTGAAAAGTGTATTACGTCGAAACTCATCCAAGTGTTTGAATATGTCGCTAACTTTGAAGATTTTTCGTGCAGCAAGAGATTCAATGGCTTGTACAATTTCCTTACATGGCCTTTCCAGTATATCAATTCCCTTAACAAAAATATATTAAAAATTAATATTAAAAAATACTAAAACTATAACATTTTAACATAAAAGGGTTTGGTAGAAGTATGAAGAATCACCACAAAACAAGTCACATCATAAGTGAGATCAAATTGAGATAACCAGTCAAGTAGGTCAGATGTCAAATTGTTGAGAATTTAGTTTGAATTACTTTAATTTCGAGTACAATGGTACTTGCATTTCATCATAATGTAGTTTACTTTTTATGAAGGAAATTCCAATTATCCATATTTGCTGAAAATGGTAGTCTTTTAACTGGTTATTTTTAGACTATTTTGTGGGTGATATTTTCAAAACAATGTTTCTATAAATTAAAACTTCAAATTCCCCCATCATTTATCTACTAATGCTTAGATTACAGCTTATATTGTTATGTATTGTAGTTACTGATAACTTCTTTCAAATTTTTAACAATTGCAATAGTGGAATTGTAATGACAAACTTAATTTCACTAAAAGATTCAGACAAAAATTCCAAGATTTGGTAAGTTACCCTGGGGAATTTAATTTATTCTAAGGTTTTTTTTATTAAATTTACAATATGTAACAATGCACACTCAAAAAATATGTTAAATTCTAATCAAAAGAGTTTTAGTTGTGAGGTAATAGATAAAATTTAACATTTTTTCAGTAAGATAAAATATCACAAAACACATTGCAAATCAAAAGTGGGCCTACTACTCAAATTACACAGTGTTAAAGAATAGGAAAATTATAGATTTTGAAAGGGTTGCACATGTAAACTGAAATCACATTACAAATATAACACGCATAAACTGAAAGGTCAAATTTAGACAACAGGTACTTTGAAATGCAATTTATGATACGGCTTTCAAAAACAACCCCTTCAAAATCCATAACATTCTAATTTTTAACATTGTGTAATATGAGTAGTAGACCCAATTTTTTTATTTAAGAAGTTTATCAGTGAGGTTACAACTAATTATTCGATAGGTGTCCATAGAAAGTTTAATCCCTGAGTTCCCCTTTAAACAAAGTAATGTTTCTAAGTCAAGTCTCACCATGAGGCTTAGGATGTGAACTCATAAAAAAAAAACAGGGATTGGCAAGGTTTAACCAAGGACCTTGACATTGCAAGCATAAACCACCAAGCAACATCACCACTCTGTAGATTTTTTTTTGTTTTAATAAGCTATTAATGATTACCATTAACAGTCATATAAATTAATGTTTGCATTATTTCCTTAAAAATTACCATCAATTTAATTTATGCTATGGTGGTAAAAGTATATTTAATTTTACAACATTTTAGTGAAAATCTTAATTCTCAAAATGTGAAATTTTGTGGGCTTAAAAGATTCACAAAAAATCATGTAGCTTCTAGTAAAATCATGAGACATGGGAGCTGTGGTAAGATACCTCGCCAAGCTGATGGTTCTTGTGACTACTAGGGTCAGGTAATAGAACCAGATACTGCATCACTGGATTCACTGATTTAGGATCTTTCATCTTATCTTGCCAGAACTTACTTGCAACAGATTTCTTTGAGAATTCTGTTGATTTGTTTATCTGAAGAAACCAAACAAATTTAGTTAAATTAACTTGTCTCTAAGAAGTAAATAAATAAAGATAAATTAACTTGTCTGAATGAGAAGGCAATAAAATTAAATCCTACAGTATAAAGGAAAATGAATATTTAAAAAAATGTATCATGTCTTCAAAATGACCAATATATAGTTATCAAACTTAGAAATTATTATTTCATATTTAAATAGCACAATAGAGCTTGTTTTAGTATCTTTCGCAGTGCAAATTTGTTTGTTAGGTTGGCCTTACCTAGATAAGTAAAAACTAAAATAACAGGGCTAGAAATTAACTACTAATCCCAAGAAGCCAGAAAGGCAACAAATACATGCCACTGGCCCTGATCAAAATCAAGTCGCCCTGCTTTTTAAAACCGTCATAAAAACAAAATCCGGTAACAACGTGACTAGATATAATCGGATCCCAAATAGTGGGGTTGTGCAAGTTATACGCCATCGGCAAAATCTTCCAGGTTTTTAATATTACAAGGAAAAATAATGTCATTTTATTTTGCCTATTTGCATGAGGACTACGGTGTGAAACATTGGTATAGGCCATGTGTTGTCTGTCCTTTGTCAGTGGAAGAGGACCTGTTTTTTTTTTAGGGGTATACGCATTCATTGCACTACCCCTCCCTTCCCCCAACCAACTTTTGGTATCCCAATGAAAAAAAAAGAATTATTTTCATTTCAATCACCATTACACACATCACAGATGTGTGTATGTAAATAATATATTATTAATGAAAAAAATCCGAGGAAGTGTTCAAGAATTAAGGCTCCTTGAAGTTACAAAAATATGGATGGTAAGAATGAGGTAAAATCATATTGTTAAGTATTACCTCATATTTTATTGCACACAATTTGACAAAACTAGTGTTTTTTAAAGATTTTCAACCACTGCTTCAATCTACTTCATTTTTTTTTTGCAATGTGAATTGGTATATATGTATTATATAAAGTATTGTAATGTTCATTACTGACATTGTAATATATTTAATAATAGCAAGATACCAACAATAAATATATTTATTCGCCATAAAAAAAGTGTAAAAATCCAGTGTATTTTACTTCATTTTTTTGGTTTTTTTTTTGATATTTTTAATCATTAATATTTACTTTAAAACATAAATCATTAAAAGTACACGTAATTTAAAGAGGTCTAATTTATTAGGCACCACTGGGTTGCATAATGACAAAAATAATGGTTTGACGATCGGGCCCAGTCTAATTGGGTCAAATCGTCCACTGCAATAGGCCCAATTGTCTTGGCATCGATCGTCGCTGGGCCCGAAGTTTTTATCTGGAATAATGTTTGGGTCAACCGATCTGAAGTAAAATTTGCAAATTTGTGGAATAAGAAATATAACATCTTTTTTGTAATTAAATTAACAAATAAATAAATAAGTTAAAAGTGTTATTTCTAGTAATATAAAAAACGATGTTTGGAATGAGATTTTAATAATTGTCGAGTTGGGCCCAATCGATCATCCATATGATCATGGGCCTGATCTATGTTGCCCGGCCCGATCATCTGGCCTGATCGACCACGCGTGGGCTAGGCCCCTACTAGGCTTAGGCCTAGGTAGACAGGTTTTGATGTTAAAAACACATTTTAAATCACTTATTAACTTTAACTCTAAATGAAGACTTTAGTTATGTATTATGTTTATTACTATTATTCCAAATCAATTATAACATTTGCTGGATAAATTGAATGGAAATCAAGAGACTAATATTGTCCGAAAATTAAGGCTAGAGATTCTTGCTACCCGACATAAAGCCGCATTGACGCAGGCTAGCAAACCCACATGTCTCACTTTTTGCAGCTAGCCTATTGCGTAGCGAAAATCGACTTGGTAAATGGCTGGTTTTCCTCAAAATTAATTTGTGTTACCTAGAATTTTGCCTAGCATGTTATAATTACATACTTTTTTGATATGTTTTCTGGAAATTCAATCATTTAATAATTCATAATGTTAACATTTTATGACGATATTCCGAACGAAACTTAGCTCTACCAAAGCATAGTTGATCGATCACTAGCGCCCTCTTGATTTTAGCACTGACCATTTACATGCGGGGTTTGAAGTATTTTTAATTACACGAAATGTGTATAAAACATTGGTAACGTCAATTATATTTTACTGATGTAGGAAATGGTTGTTCTTCCGGAAAAAATGGAAATATTCGTTGTAAAAAATAGATTGTGAACGAACTGAATCTAGTATTTTCGGAATTTTTTTTGGTCGCCAATATGGCGACCTTTACAAAAATGTTAGTCGCCCAGGGCAAGTTATAGTCGCCACTGGCGATCGGGCGACCGTTATTTTCTAGCCCTGAAATAAAACGAAAGGATAGTTATTAATAAATAAAAAATAATGCTAGATTTTTAGTGTCTAGTGTCATGAAACCAAGTGCGGTGGACTTGATGTTACAATTTCAATGTCTTCCATTTTATGTCCAATTGTTCCTTCTTCACCTGCCCATATATTCAAGAAGACTTGTTTCACCAAAAGTAGTTGCAAGCCAGCTGAGAAATAATACTGATATGCAAACATGTACTGATTGGCATAGCGCAATTAATTTTACATCATATAAACGCATCATTTGAAATATATTGCCAATACAGAGTATTATAACAAACCCTATAGCTGGGGAACGTTGCCATTTTCTTAATCCATATTGTGGAAGGACAGTCAACTTTCTTTGTTAGTTGCTCTCTATGGTATTTCCTGATTTTAATATTTTGCTCCTGAAAGATAAAAATTTAAGATTGCTTGTGATAAACTGAAGGGTCATTAGGTACATTTAAAAAAGTAAACAAATCAAGATATAAATAGAATAAATTGTTCTTAATAATAATTCCTTTAGCCGGGTATTCTCAAAAGAAGACTAACTTTTGTCCAGTACTAAATCCAGATTTGATCCATGACTAACTAAAAATTGTATTCTCAAGGTTGACTAACTTTAGTCCAAACCTAAACCCTAGATTAAAGCTTTCTAAATTTTGTTTGCCGAGGAGGCAGGTTTAAGGATAGTCCAGGAACAACTAGTGCTGTTTTAAGGTTAGTGCTGAACTAACTTTTGAGAATATCAGCCTTGGTTCTTAATAATATTTCATAGTTATATAAAGCTTATATATACAATATTTTAATTTAGCATTTAAACGTGATACAAAGGTGGTTGTGGTTGGAAAAATTGAGTTGGTATTGTATAACTATAATTTAAAGCTGGGCAAGGGTAAGTTAAAATCAAATATGACTTGTAATCGTAAGTCAATGATAACAATGTCAGTCTACACCCGCATAGAAAAATACATAGGTCCATAATGAGTGTCTAAGATTATAACCTGTCCAACTCCACAAATTCCATGTAAAAAACAAGCATCACCTCAATTTTAATTTTAAAGTGCTTTTATTTATATTGTCTAAAGACAATTGCGACAATTGTTATTCAAGTATCAAATTAACACAATTGATGCATTATGAGTATTTCACCTTAGTCCCAACAGCAGCACTTTATATGAAATTAAATAAAATGTTTGACCTTCTTCAGTTTTGTTCTTCAACATGTACTCAAACACTGAGGTCAACATAGAACCAAACACTTTTGTTCTGTGCATGTTAAAGTTATGTAGGGAGAGATCCTTTATGATCTGTACCTATATTATGGGATTCTTTACTTATGAATATTTACAAATTGCCCTGTTTCTCTTTTTAAAACGTCATTACCTATTTACAGGAGTTTTAACTTTTAATTTCTTTGATTGCAGGTCAGGTTTCATTTATTTCCAAATTTAATAATGTGTATGATGTGTAAATACAGTACTCTTAATTTACCCGTCTTCTTTCTTGTCTTTGTTTCCATTTTCTTTTGATGCTGATGTTTCGATCTCTTCCATGTTGACAAGAAAGTAGTTTAGCTCCTAGATACATGGCTGGAACATTGGGATCTAATAATGGAAAACCCTTCATTTTCCATCTAAACTTGGTCTTCTTCTGCCAGTCTTAACAAGAAAAATAAACAGAATCCTGTAATGTCTATAGTTATAAGGCCATACTTAACAAACACATTTTGACCAGTATACAAAAGTTTGAAATATAATTCACAGGATAACAAGTTTCTTTTTTAAATACATGGAGGAAAAACAACAGTTGTAATTAATTAGCCAAATTAAGTAAAAAAAAAAACCCTTGTCAAAGAGAGTTGTTATTTTGTGAAATTCATAGTTTATGTAACTTGTTACTGTCTCTACAATTTTGGTAATAAACCCATTACAGTACCTTGAACATGGAGTCAGTGATGTTGACATACTCTATTATAAACCTACCAATCTTGGATATGGAATTGCAGCCAGTTTATAGTCACATAAATAATTTTAAACAATAGGCAGAAACAAGAAAATGATTACATTTTTAAATATTGTTTACCATAGAGATTAAACATTCAACTTTCATACTACATTACAAATTTCAGATATATGATCATAAAATGTTTAAAAAGATGCAATTGTAAAGAGTTCAAAAACTACCGAGCGCTGGTTGAACCTCTTTCTCAATAAAATATATTTACTTTGGATGAGAGT
>JAOTQE010014177.1:0-10915 GCA_025631205.1 Nesometra sesokonis | reverse complement strand
ACCAGCCAAATGAACGAATTGTATGAGAGAAAGCCCCCAAGAAAATAAGGTATTAATTTAATGTAACCATGTCTATAGTTTAATGAGTATATCATGGTTTAACCTGCTTATTCTGGATTCGATATGCGAATGTATATATCGCTTAGTACCGTATGTATATTTGCTGGACGTTTAAAGACTAAAAGTAGCGGTTTGTGGGGAGGCTGACAATCCAGGGGATGAGCCCGGCCGGAGTAGCAGTCAAACCCAGAAACAGAGCTACCATTGAATGTTATTCCAGGGGATGAGCCATGGTTTAAACTGCGCATGTGCGGTAACAAGGTCAAGTAATAAAACGACGCGCGGCTCTTATTGAAAGGAATATGATTGCCGCGCGTCGTGTTACCACTTGACCTTAATCTGCACATGCGTAGTTGAAACCGTGAAATGGCTTATTTTGCGCCCCCTCTTTTACACGATCCTCTATCCGCCCCTGAGTTTCCATTTGGGGTTCCACTATATTTAGTAACTGAAAACAACGAATGACGACATTTATCGCTATAGTTCTGCACACTGCAACTATTGAAGGATTTCTCAACCTGAATTTGCTTGTGTGCTGCTAGTTTTACTGATCGACCGACAGACAGACTGATGACCGACGCACATTACTGAACAACTGATAAATTTGAAACCAACAAGACTAATCAGATCTCAAAAACCGACAGACCAAAAAAGCAACCTGCAGACAAAGTGAAGTAAAAATTCTTGATATTCGTCTAAAAATGTATATTAACATTGTAGTTACAGAAAACTGCACACTACCCTGTGCTAATGGAGCGTGTAGTTCGGACGGAAGCGATGGCTACATATGTATCTGTAACATTGGATATATGCTAAATGAAACTGAAAACCTTTGTTTAGGTAAGTTTCTTCCGTAATATAGACAGTATAATGCAATTGATATTGTTAGAAAGAGGTTGTACAGGTCTCCATTAAATTCGCACAACGACCGTTGTTTTAAATCTTATTTAAAAAATAGGAACCCTTACTACCGTAGGTTAAATAAAATATGTGTAGTTCTTTCAGAATTCTTTGCTGCGATTTCTCGACTTGGCGTCATAATACATAGGCCTATATTGTTGCTTTGCCTTTAGTTTCCGATTGCTACGGTTTTCTTGTTATTCACTTGATAATTTCCGTCACAATTTACCGTGTTGTGATTGGTCAAATTATTTTCGAAAGCTTCGAAGATGTGTTTACCTTCTTTCCTTTCGAGCGAATGCATCATGGGACATATTATTGTAAAAGCCACATATAAATTTTACTAGAATATTTTCTCACACTCCAGGAAAATACCCAGTCCTAAAAAATCCTGGTCTTTCGTACATGATGTGCATAGGAACCACGGTCCCAGATGAGGAGTGTCTATTCTATCAATCAAATAACTTTGTGTCTTCATCCTTTTTGAACTTTCGATCTTTCTTTGCAAGACACTTTGGACGTTTTTGCAAAATGAAAAAAAAAAACCAGAATACCGTGTATACATTTGAAATGTGGTTCTGATGGAAAATGCAAAATATACAGTACCTAGACTGTTAAAAATGATGAAATAGTAATTCAAATAAAGAAGATAATGTTAATTTGATTTTGTATAATTTTTGTTTATTTAGACATTGACGAATGTGCCAATGATACGATGAATGATTGTGACTCAAATGGAGTTTGTGAAAATAACAACGGTGGATATGGATGTAGGTGTAATAGTGGGTACCAACTGGTACCGGGATCATTCGAGTGTCAAGGTAAGACTTTTTATCATCATTATTAGTATTATCATTATGGTCGTCATTGTCTTTGTCTCGTTGTCGTTATCGTCGTCATCATTAATTGTCATCATCATCACCGTCTCCGTCATGTCTACCGTCACAATCGTCATCGTCATTTTCATCGTCACCGTGACCATTGTCATCACCCTCATCACAATTACCACCATCACCACCACCATCACCACCAGCACCACCACCGCCGCCACCACCATCATCCTCATCATCATCAATTAGTTATCAAGTATTATTGTTATCGATTATTATTGTTTCAATTATTATCAATTTATATTGGTTTCAATTATTATTGTTTTCAATTATTGTTACTAATTATATATGTTTTAAATTATTTATTATCATCAATTATTATTGCTATGAATTATTATTGCTATCAATTAATATTTTTATCAACTATTATTGTTATAAATTATCGTTACTAATTATTATTTTTTTTCAATTATTATTGTTATCAATTATTATTGCTATCAATTAAAATTGTTATCAATGATTATTTTTATCAATTATTAGTGTTATCAATAATATTATTAACTCATTTACTAATTACAGATATTGATGAATGTGCCACTGTAATTCATAATTGTGACCTTTATGCCGACTGTGCCACTGTAATTCATAATTGTGACCTTTATGCCGACTGTGCCAATACTGATGGGGGCTTTATTTGTACATGTAAACCTGGACTGGAGGGCGATGGTGTAGTATGCGCAGGTAATGACTTACGATAAGTAACTTGAAATAAATAACATAGTGTGTCAGCACGAGTTTATTTTATTTTTATCGGATGATTAAAAACGAACGTCCAGAACTTCAAGCGATCTTTCCACTTGTCAGGGATCGAAATACACATAAACAGAGTTAACCTATCGCCTAACGGATATACCTGGTCCATCGTACGCTGTGCGCGGTACGACTCGGGATTAAGACAGGCTGATCTGAAAAGCGTTACATTTCGATGGATTAATGTGGCTTTTATCACTATTTTTGTATATTTAGCCAAATAAGGACGCAGAAAGACTAAGGAGAGGATAGAGAGTCTCCAACGAACACGTGGGTTTTTGTCAGTCCAGCAGACACACAATATTTTATAATTTATCAAATTTAATATTCATGATCAACAGCGCGCCCTCTGGGACTTCTGCCTTAGGACTGTCCAATGAGGAATAAAGCCCGGTAGTCTACTTGAATCTAAGGCTGGAACATGGCATAATGTTTTTTTTTTTGCTTTACGGATCCTTTTTATAACTGTCCATGTAAGCTGAACATAAGTCTAGGCCTAAGCATGACCGGTCCGTGCAGCGCGAGTTTTGAACTACTCCTAACAACATGCGCTGTGCCGTCCGCCTACCATACATCTTAAACAACAAAGGCCTACTGGTAATTTCGTGTAGACATACTGTTTGCAGGTTTGCATGGCAAAATATAAACAAAAATATAATTTTCGCGATATACCACGTGTGTAGTACCATTTATCAAAGTAATTCAATAATCTAAATCGATTTTCTTGCACTCTAGATATTAGTGAATGTAGTTTGCCTACTCATAACTGTGACTCCAATGCAAATTGTAACGAAACCATAGGCTCATTCACCTGTACCTGTAGAGACGGCTTTGTTGGAACTGGACAAACTTGCTTCGGTAAGTGATTCAACTGTAAACAATTGACATCAGCTGATAAGGTATGTTACCTCCAAGTCCGGGACGGACGACGAATGTAATTTTAAAATAGATTCACACAGGATTCCAATTCTGTTTTGAACAGTTAACAAAAAATAGCAATTAACAAATGGTAAACGATATACCAGCGTCAGAGCAGTTAGGATCTTCAGCTTAGCGTCAAGTCTTGCTGAAGAGATGCTTAGCATTCATGACGGATATAACCAGTTTAATTCCTTCTATATTATTACAATCTTTATATTTTAATACAAATTTATTCACCAAATATTTAATTCATCAAATATAATAACAAATCAACGAAGTAATAATCTACTTAAAATGACACATAAAAAAATCTCGAAAAATCGACATCAGGCTTAATGAAGTTGTCTTAATATTCCTCGACACAATGAATGTTCACGCCATTTTATTTATTTCAAAATGTATTTAATATAAACATTTCAAGAATAAAAACACACAAAGGTAACACATTGTCAACTTATTTTCATTGTGGTCCTTAAAAGTTAGGTACTTTTGTGATTAAGCCCTATGGTTTTAAAAGCATGATATCCAACGCTTAGGCCTAATAACTTTGAGTATTAACGCACATGTGTCTTTGACCCAGAAAATTGACTGGTATTAAATAATTTTTTCTTTTAAAAATTCAACATCATACAGTGTTTCTCATGCATTTAATGTCAGTCTTTATCTCTTGTAATATACTTCTCTTGTTTCAAATTTGTTGTTGGATGGGACTCAACCAAAGTCCCAAAATAACTAGTTTGACATCCGTGCCACTGGACCACCAAGCTTGCACTTGGTAACTAGTGGTAGATTTTTAGCCCACAAGCAGCGGGTACTGCATTGTATGTGAATTATACGTTTTTGTGTCAGTTATTTTTGTGTCGTCAGAATTGGGCAAAATAAATGATCCCTCTTTGTATTATTATGATTTGCTCTTTATAGACGTGGACGAATGCAGTATTGAAGGATCGTGTCCGGAAAACTCTATATGCGCCAATTTCGAAGGTTCCTTTAACTGTACATGTAGAGAAGGATTTGCTTATAACATGACAAGCAACACTTGTGATGGTAAGTGGCCTACTACGTATATCAGGTCTCACAACAAAATGAGTCTCATGGTAGGAACATCCAAAATTGAGGTATTGGTACCTTCTAATAGAGCATAGTATAAGTTGTAATCTACACTTTAAATGATATTCATTGGATAAGTATATCCAAAGATATGAGCATTTGAAATGTTCATGTTGGGAAATATGGTTTTGAGAAAACCCCTCAATCTAAAAATAAACAGTTAAAAAGCTATAAATCTCAGAAAACCTGAATTAAGGACACTTTCCTGCATCATGAAAACTGTTCAAAAAAGTATTATAATGAAATATATGTACCATAGTACTCATAACTGATTAAAACACAATTTCTCCAAAAATTGACTTCAGACCTATTTTGGTGATTATCTCAATTTGGTCTTGCATGCAATGTGACTCATTTTGTGATGAGACCTCACACCCGTGCGACCTTTAATATGCACCTCCAATAACCACTCTAAATGGGAGAGAATTTTTATAGCTTGAATAGACATACTCCAGGGAGGATCCAGGATCTATTAAAGAGGGACCCTTTTTCAAAGGAGTGTGGGCGTTGTTTTTATGTTGACGAACAAATAAAATATAGTAAGGCATTTGCCCGGTTTGCATCTCCCGTATCTTTTTATTGTTACGCTCGGCCAGTATGTATGTATGTTATTTACTTTTTGGGGTATATTTTGAATCTGTGCCTCTAATATAAGGAGGTGATGAGGCGAAACTACGTTTGGCGATAATAGGGGCCCCTAAATCCACCCCTGTACTCCATTACAAAAATGTCACTCTATTGTAAAATTTTACTCTTAAAAGAGTGGGATGAGATTCACTCACCGTCTGAAAGTGATCAATAAACGGTTATCGAATGGCACCGGTCCTAATTATCACCAAAGAACCAAATTCACTCCAAACGAGATAAAGACAATCGGTGACGTTTTATGCAAGGACTAGTTACAAGCTCTCTGTTACAAGTTAAATAAATAATATGAATAATACTGTATGTATTTGATTTTCAACAGATATAAATGAGTGCGAGAATCCTATCTGAAGAGAGACCCTTTCCAAAGGCGTGTGGGTATATTTTAAATCTGTGCCTCTAATATAAGGAGGTGATGAGGCGAAACTACGTTTGGCGATAATAGGGGCCCCTAAATCCACCCCTGTACTCCATTACAAAAATGTCACTCTATTGTAAAATTTTACTCTTAAAAGAGTGGGATGAGATTCACTCACCGTCTGAAAGTGATCAATAAACGGTTATCGAATGGCACCGGTCCTAATTATCACCAAAGAACCAAATTCACTCCAAACGAGATAAAGACAATCGGTGACGTTTTATGCAAGGACTAGTTACAAGCTCTCTGTTACAAGTTAAATAAATAATATGAATAATACTGTATGTATTTGATTTTCAACAGATATAAATGAGTGCGAGAATCGTATCTGTAATTCCAATGCGGACTGTGACAACGCCATAGGGACGTTTGTCTGCACTTGTAAGCCAGGGTATCGGGGAGACGGATCGCAGTGTGATGACATAGAGGAATGTCAGGAGAACTTAGATGACTGTGCTACGAACGCTGAGTGCAGGAACACTGTCGGAGGCTTTAACTGCACCTGTAATACAGGGTACTATGGAAATGGGACCACTTGTACAGGTACGATAATCACCAAAATCTATTACAATGTCTTTTTATACATCCGGAGTGCGTGGCTTTGGGGCGCTCCCATCTTATCTAAAGTATATTTGTGACAGATCATAGTAAAAGGAAGAATACGTCACTAAAGTGGTTTTCCACAATAGGCCGAAACAAGAAAAATAATGGTCAAATTTTAAAAACACATTCCAAAATTTTTAGATATATGATCAAGAAATGTTAACAAATAATACAATTTAAAATGATCTTGTTGTACTGATAAGCAATTTTCAAATGTTCTCAAAACTTACATTCCAAATGTTAAACTTTGATTGCTAATGACTTTGCAAGAAAACATCGTATGAAGCTGATTTTATGTTAAATATAATTTTTTTTTGTTTCAAATTTTATAAATAACTAATTTCAATTTTTCGACTTATTCTTTCTTTGGCTTGGCTCTGCCACATTTTATCCCCAAAATAAATAATCCAAAAATACAACTTCAATGGAGATACAACCCCCTTCCAAACTATATAAATTTACAGAAAAGTTAATGTATTTTTAGAATGCACTATGGTCAGGTATTTGCAGATGCATAATCATATTATCTCACCACCAACCATGGTACGGTAGGTACAGTAGGCTTGATGTAGCTTGTGTTCAATTCCTCCATTTCTATGTTTTGGATCCGTCAGTTGGGCTACCGAGTTTATATTTATGCTTTGCGGTTTTTATAATTTTTTAAAGAATTAAACTCTATCAAGCGAATTAAAACAAACTTAATCTATAGTACCTTCACTTGATCACTCTAAGTGTGTGTTTTTAAAAGGTGCATACAAATACAAAAATATTCCTTAAAGAAATAACATAGTTTCCAGTTTTCAATTCTAAATGTATCAACTGCTTGTTTATGCAACTCCCATATGCAACTTACAATAACTTGTTACATTTAATACAGATGCTAAGCATGGCAAAACCACCAAGTTGTCGCAAAGGAAATTAATGAGAAATAGGCAAATAAACAACAGAAAATATAAGCAAATACAAAGAAAATTGGTGTATATTTTGTCCAGTAACTTCAATTATAGATGCCCGATATTTATAATTTGACCCTCATTTTAAAGCTTGTGAAAAGTTCTTGGATGTTTTTTGCCAAGTCCAAGAAACAAATAACATAAAACACAATAGATGCAATAGACTAATCGGATCCAAGTGAATCATGGTATATATAAGAACTCCTTCGTTTAAATGCATAAAATATGGTTGGAATTTAGCTAGCTTAGGAGGTCATATTTTTTTTCGGTAGAAATTAAATAAATACAAAATATGAATATATAATTTTTTCGATTGATTTTTTTTATAAAAGGAAAAGAATAATTCAGTTCTAATATCAGAGTAAAAATAACAAATCCGGATGGCCCCTCCTAAAACCACTGCTGGGTATCTTGCAAAAGCAGTGAAACGGTTGTTTTGATATTTGCATTAACCATTGTGATCTTACTGTACCTATAGATATAAACGAATGTAGCATGCTTATTGACGACTGTGATAGCCTAGCGACATGTAACAACGCAGAGGGTTCATTTGCATGTACCTGTCTTCCTGGTTACCTTGATACTGGAACCGGAAGAGATCAAGATTGTCAAAGTAAGAAAGCACTTTTATTTAAAACTTTTACTACATAATGCATTTAAATTCTTTGTTTTATTCCGTTTCACAACCAACAGCATGCTTACTTATTACAAAGAAAAGATTTATTACTAAAACACCTTGAAGTGTATTGTTCCAAATGCAGTTAGAGAACTTGGGAGACAAATAAGTAAAAGACATAGATTTATTATTTACGGCTAGATGGTGAACTTCCACAGAATAGATAGCCAAAAGTATAGTTCTATGTATGCACCTACTATTCAGGAATCCAACCAATCAAATCGTGTTACGGGCTAACGCTGTTGCTATGTAGAAATTGCGCACGTGCAATCTTTTATAGAAATTTCATATTTATCAGTAAATGTAAGTAAAATTAATCCAAATACAAAGACTTCGACTACATATAGTCCTATGTGACATATGTAAATGACGGTAAGACAAAAGAATGATAAAAATACAATAATGGTAAAAACAGTTATGATTATTTAACTTACATGTTTTTGACGTAGCCTGACGAAATCAAAATAGTAGGCGCCTTCATGGGACTACCTTTTTGCAGTGTTAAAATCGCCATCTAGCCGTAAATAATATATCTATGGTAAAAAGATCACAATCCATATTTTTGTTGTACAGAGCGATTAAAAATTCATCTTTCCTATCGATCAGTAAATAATTAAATAACAAATAGACTACAACGTTTTATTTTTTAAACTTACATTTTACGATGTAATATTTCAAATTCACCTGCTTTAATAATTCGTATTATATCATGATATATTGTATTGTTTTGTTGGTGTTTTTTGAAAGTATATTTTTAAGGTTTGTAAATATTTCACAATTCAACTCTGCGCTGCCATGAAATATATTGTACATTAGGCCTATGAATAGATAGTAGAGTAAATATAAGGGTCAACCCCAAAAATGGCAACAAAAGGTTTCCCAGGTGATTTTGGTAGTATTGGGTGTGCTAAATAACCGAAAAAAGTATTACAAAATCGGACCAACGGAAAGTGTTTTTTTTTCAAGATGGCCACCAAAATGGTTCCAATGATCATCAAACAGCTACAAATTGTACTCTAATCATGTTTTTTTTCTATCAATATCCAAGTTTTATTGATCAAAAAATCATATAAATTAATTTAGAATGTGATCTGATCAATATAAATATATTCACAATGGTGCTTTTTCCAAGATGGCTATTTATATTACCCATACCCCAAAACTTTAGAATTCCACATTTTTCAACTTTACGTGTCATTTTTCTGTTAATGGCATATTAAATTGCCCGATTGGTAGGAACTTTATATTAAAACATGGCAAATTAAGTAATCCTTTGGATGATACCAAGGTCAATGGAAATTATTACATAAAACTGCACTTACTATGACTATTTATCTTACTCCAACTCCAAACACTCAAAATTTTCATATTCTTAAACTATAGGTGAACTTTGACGATAATGATATAATCAATGACCGCCATCAGTCATAAAATTTATTTCATCAAATGGCAAATTCAATGATCTAAACAATAGTACAAAGATCAAGGAAATAAATTACATCAAACTGCATCTTTGGCTTTTTATATTACCCCCACCCCAAAAACTCAACATTTTCATGTTTTTAAACTTTAGGTGAACTTTGATGATTATGATATAATTAATGACCCATTAGTTATGAAATTTATGTTAACAAATGGCAAATTCAATATCCTAAATAATAATACGAAGATCAAAGAAATTGATTACATTAAACTGCAAATTTGGCTATTTATATTACCCCCACCCCAAAAACTCAACATTTTCATGTTTTTAAACTTTAGGTGAACTTTGATGATTATGATATAATTAATGACCCATTAGTTATGAAATTTATGTTAACAAATGGCAAATTCAATATCCTAAATAATAATACGAAGATCAAAGAAATTGATTACATTAAACTGCAAATTTGGCTATTTATATTACCCCAACCAACAAAACTCAAAATGTTCATGCTTTTAAACTATAGGTGAACCCCAAAATCTCAAATTTTTTATAGGTGAACTTTGACCATTATGATGTAATTAATGGCCCCTCTCAGTTATGAAATTTCTATCAACAAATAGCAAATTCAATAATCTAAACAACAATACAAAGATCAAAGAAACTGATCACATCAAACTGCTTCTTTGGCTATTACCGCATCCCAAAAACTCAAAATTTTCATATTTTAAAACTATATGTAAACTTTGACGATTATGATGTAATTAATGACCCATCTCAATTATGAAATTTATGTCAACAAATAGCAGATTCAATAATCTAAACAATAGTACAAAGATTTAAGAAAGTGATCACATCTTTGGCTATTTATATTACGCAAACTCTTAAAATGGTCGTGTTTTTATTAACTATAGGTGAACTTTGACGATTATGATGTAATTACCCACTAGTTATGAAATTTATTTCAATAAATGGCAAATTCAATAATATAAACAAGAATAAAAAGTTGAAATAAATTGATCACATCAAACTGTGCCTTTGTCTATTGATATTACCTATCCCAAACACTCAACATTCTCATATTTTTTAACTATATGTGACCTCTGACCATTTTTGATGTAATTAATGGCCCGATTGATTTTTTTATGCAATCAAATGGAAAATTTAATCATCTTTAGAATTTTACCAAGAGCACATAAATTTGCACCCAAAGATATTTATATAATCCTTACCTGCCCCCCCCCCACAAAAAAAAAAAGATTTTCAGATTTATGGGACATTTTCGAGACCATTTATGATTTCATAAATAATCAGATTGTAATGAAAGTACTGTAACCACATGACAAATTAAGTAATTCTTTAGAATTATATCAAGATTAAAGAAAATTATCACATAAAACTGTACTTATAGTACAGGCTTTATATGACATATATCCTATGTAACCCTAAAACAATTCTAATAAAAGGTATCTTTGCATTTTCTTGTAGACATATATGTGGATATTTACCAAAATTTTTTTCCAGCCTTCTAGATGCTGCGTTTGCCAAATATCTAGGGTCAAAGGT
>JAOTQE010014166.1:0-10915 GCA_025631205.1 Nesometra sesokonis | reverse complement strand
ACTATGATTAAATGTAAATGAAAATGCTTTGTTGACCACTCCTGAAAACAAAAGTACCAACACACCTTCTTAAAAAAGTCTTTTAACAAACAGTATTTAATAACAAACTACATACCTTAATATTTCCAGAAAACATCAAAAAATACAACTGTTACAGCAAATTTTAATGTACATCTCGTTTAGAATATTTCGCTCAGAATTAGTTACAAACACGTTGGGAAAACTCCTGAACATGTAACCTAAAACATACTTAGGTTGTAATGCTTCTAAAAGCATTTAGTTGCATGCTATTGGGCATTTTATATGAGGTATTTTTACAAACTTTTCAACGCCATGCGTTACGCAGGTTGCTATGGGGTGATTTTTTCTTATTCGCCACTGCGTGTAAAGAATTGAGGGCGCCTGACTTTAATTGTACTGTATGTTTGGAACAGCAGTGCACAGGCCATTGCTAATTTTGTGTATTGTTGTAACTAACAATTTGGCATTTTGCCACAATTTGTTACAATTTAATGTGTATTTGAATTTGGACTAAAAGTGATAATAATAATTCTGTTTAGTTGTTTACTGAACACAATGTAAATCTAGAAGTTCTGGGAGGTTTATACTCAGTTTTTTTTTATTTTAAACATTATTATTGTATAGTGTAAATATTCACAATTCAATTTATTTCATTCTTAAATGTAAACTTAAACTGTTCTTAAATGAAAGTGTTTTGTAGTGTTTATTTTCTAACTAAATTTTTGCAGTATTGTAATTATAATTTACTAATGAGTTGTCTCATTTACTAAGTAATGTGACCACTACGGGAAATACATTTTGATGATTGTATTCAAAGAAATTTGACATTTACAGTATATTATACAGTAACATATAATACTTTAATTTACTTACTCGGTCTTTGGACATCCCTGTGCGGATACCTCTCGTAAGCAAACACCTTCCGTAACGGACACTAATTCAAATACCCGTTTGTTCTTCCTATCTAATCAGTGCATTTGGTACCTCTCGTAAGCCGACACCTCCTGTAAGCGGACGCGGACACTGTTTGTCTTAAAATATAGGTTTTTTGTATGTTAATTTAACTCCTATAAGCGGACATCATGGAGAATTTTGTGAATTTTCTGTACAACGAATAAAAATTTCTGTACAAAATCGTCTTTATACTGTAATGGCTGAGAATCATATTACTGAACGAATCTTAAAAATGATAAACAATGTTTAATAAAATATAAAACGCGGTGTCTAGGAATTTGAGAGGCCACTTGTGTTGATAAGGTCGTGAAATATGAGATATGAGGACGTATACATAATTTTACCCCTTTGGCCCTCTATCGGCCAAAATTCTTGTAAGCGGACACCTCCCGTAAGCGGACACTTTTCCCAGACCCGAGGGTGTCCGCTTATGGGAGGTTCAACTGTACTGTAAATTTTTTGAAAAGTACATCTTATGTTATTATATTATCTTTTAATTAGGAGCCCAAATACTCACAGCTTTGCTTTCTTCAGATTCATGTGATACCATTGCATCACTCTCTCATACAAAGTTTGGCGTTAGCGAATGCCTTTGCACGGTTTTGGGTTTACCCATGGAGAAAAGAAATTCCCGCCTAGGCCTAGGCGACGTGATGGACGATTGCAACTGCACGAGAAATAAGAACTGAGTTTTTTTATATGAATAGGACAAAATAACATTCGTGAGAATATTTTTTAGGTATAATTTGTTGTTTGGTATAAGTAGGCTTCTTGACTGGTGGTAGTCTTGCATTAGGCCTAGATGTAAAGACGAAAGGGAAGCATTTTGATTGGTCGACTCTACTAGTAAACATTTATTAGTAGGGAGAAAATATGTCATTTCTTTCTTTGGAATCGTCACACTTAAATTGTTTGACAGGTCATACGACTAAACTAAAATAAGTGAGTATGTGACATCTTAAAAGGAATCAAGCAACAAAAGTGAATAAACTCGACCGTAAGGCCTGTGATGAGACAGGCTAATTGTGGAGCTACTCAAACTCTTAATATTTTTAATTTCAGGAAGAACAAAGGACAGAACAGCGAAAAAGGAATCTTCTAGTACTTGTGCTCCACCACCTGGTTGACTCAGGGTATTTAGAATCAGCTAAGGCACTAGAATCGGAAGGAAACCTCAGTTTCAGTCGCTTTGAAGTATGCGATAATATAGATCTTCCAACTATTCTTATGGTAAGCATGGCACATATTGGAAAAATAATATTGGTATATAATAACTGTATAGGAACTATAAGCTATTTATAACCGTATTGTATTAACATGTACTGTGCCAATCTATGGTCTAATTATAAATTGAAAACCCTTAACTCATATAGAGTCTGTTACAACAATTCTCTAAGAATGTTGCTGGGGAAACCGAGATCATGCAGTGCTGGAGAGATGTTCGTTTCGTCAGGTCTCCTGTCATTTTATGAATTTCTGAGGAAATCGGTGTATGGGTATATGAGTAGACTTTATGCCAGTGATAACATTTTGGTAATTACAATTGTAAACACAATCCTGAAAAAACCAATGTTGTATAAGAAATGGATTAATCTACTTTATGTATATAAATAATAGTTTATTAGTATTGTTATAAAGTACTATTACTAGTATTAATACTTTTTTCTCACATTTTTGTTTTATCGATATGGACCATGAGTTTGAAATAAAGTTGAAATGAATATTCTACATCAAGCATTTAAACTGCACTGATTGGTTAAAAGATCACCATGTGATTCAAAATATTCCAACATGCTGACATCACTTTGCGAAATAGTATACTATTTATCACTTTTATTACGTCACTTTGCGAAATAGTATATACTATTTATCACTTTTATTATGTCACTTTGCGATAGTAAAATACTGTTTTGCAAAGTAACGTCGCAGTCAATTGTGGTATTTGCCAATGGTTACACAGTAACAAGTGCTTCTAGGCTAGGCCCTCTACTAGCCTAGCTCCAGCGTTCCGATATGTTAACTGCCAATTTTTGGGGTAAATGAAATAGGATAGAAATATCGATAAGCAAACCATGGTAGATCATGCAGAGCACTCAAAGTATTAAATACTGTACAATTAACAAGATATTTTTTGATTTGATGTTATAGCACAAAGAAATCATTAAAAACTAAACTATTTCTTCCATGGTAACAGTAACCATGTTCTGTATTCCTCGGTGCAATAATTTCATGGTTCATTGTGTTATGACGGTTATATCATATCATGGAGGTATACAGTGTTACACCTCCATTATCAAATTTGATGCTATTTTCATTAGTGATTAAGTTGGAAGAAATTTTTGTTTAGCAATTTGGCTTATTTAGCTTTAAATTGATTAGCCAAATTCAACTTTGAAGAGCCAAACCCTATCTTAATAACACTGAATAAAAAATTTAGACTAAAATGAATTAGTTATTTGGCTAATTGGAATTTTTAAAATTAGCCAAATTCAACTTTGGGATAGGATTTGGCTAGTGGCAGCTTAAACCCTGTTTCATGCTTTAGTGTATCTTGAAGTCTTTGCCAAGTGGCCAAAAAGCTAATAATACTTATATTGTTGCAATAAGGCTCATTCCTCATTAATGACGCTCATTCCTCATTATTTTTTTTATTTTGCAGGAATATGAATCATATTTTTATGTTAAATTTGGAAAATATCCAAAAATAACCAAAAAGTTATCATCAGGTAAGTTAAGATTTTAAAAACTGGCGCTGTTGCTTGATGGTTAACATGTTTTCCTTCCAATCCCAATGTTCTGGATTTCGAACCTGGCTGAACCTATGACTTAACAATGCCACTCTATAAGCCTCATAATGCGATTTGGTTTAGAAAGTAAGATGTAGATGTCATTCTGTAAGTGGCGAAAAAACTTGCTGTTAGATATGACACAAAATAAACAAATAGGTTTGTTGGTATAGCATCAGATTAATCTCTATTTTCTAAAAAAGTTTTCATACCTCAATAGAACATACCTCAGAACCCTATTTAATTTTGTAAATTAGACCATGAAAATATAATACATCATCAGGAATGAAATCAAATAAAATTAAATTTAAATATTTCTTTATTCAAATACAAGGCAGCATATATACAATGAAATAATAACAAAATGGTCGATGAAAAGGCCTAAGAAGTTCGTAAGAGCTTGTAAAGTTAGTGTTCCCAATAAAAGTATACATAATTAATGTAACAAACATTTTAAAACACTTTACAATAAATAATTTAATAAACAAGTAAATTAAATCCTAACTAAAACTAAGTCAACAACAATGTAGAGTAAACAAAAAACGGGTAGATTAATATTTGGGAAAGCATTGTGAGTTCTATCAAGGAGTTATTCTAGTAGAACTCCTTGGTTCTATACATCCCTGATTATGCCATAATTTATGTCGAAATATTGAATCTATTTATGATGATATGTATCTTATTGCTTCACTTGAAGTTGACTAGTGGACATTTTAGATTTAGACTAAATTTATAGATTAATAATAATAATAAATAATAATTAGATTTTTATATAGTGCTTTACACAGTCTCAAGGCACTGTGGACCAGATGTTACACATTCATAAGACTTTCTATGTCCCTAAAGGTCCCGTAATTTTCTCCTGCTGTCCAAATAACGGTCGCTACATTCTTCTGTCCACATAGCAGGGGATGTATGGACCAGTACACCGGTGTAACCCCCTACTCATCTCGAAAGATGTATTGGGTTCTTTATAGTGCACATGAGCCGTTTGTGTACACTGGGCCTAAGGTTTATAGTCCTTATCTGAGAAGACTTGTTCCACCACCAGAACCATGGTGCGAGCAAGCCTCGAACCCATGCTGTTGTTATTGCAATGGCTCACGGTTCCCCTGCCTTAACCGCTCGGCCTTACAACATGCACGCTCAGCCATACAGCTCGCACAATTGGTTCACTTCCCTTTTTGGACTAAAAAATATGTTTCCTCTCGAAAAATATCCAGTTACTTAATTGATAATGTCAAAATTATTGTACTGCAGTAGTCTATTGCTATTAAGTCTACTGCAGTTACTGCAGTAATCTATTGATATTAAGTCTACTGCAGTTACTACAGTAATCTATTGCTATTAAGTCTACTGCAATAGTCTACTGCTGTTAAGTCTACGGCAGTTACTGCAGTAATCTATTGCTATTAAGTCTACTGCAGTTACCCCAGTAATCCATTGCTATTAAATATACTGCAGTTACTGTTGTAATCTATTGTTATTAAATCTACTGCAGTTACTGTAGTAGTCTATTGTTATTAAGTATAGTGCAGTTACTGCAGTAATCTATTGTTATTAAGTATACTGCAGTTACTGTAGTGATCTATTGCTATTAAGTCTACAGCATTTATTGCAGTGATCTATTGCTATTAAGTCTACTGCAATTACTACAGTAATCCATTGCTATTAAATCTACTACAGTTACTACAGTAATCTATTGCTATTAAATCTACTGCAGTTACTGTAGTAATCTAGTGCTATTAAGTCTACTGCAGTTACTGCAGTAATCTATTGCTGTTAAGTATACTACAGTTATCCGGTGCTATTAATTCCACATTTTCATCACTGGAGGATTTATGAAACAAATTATAAAACAACATTTCTATAAATTTGACTATTGTTTTAAATTCAGGTGATGTTCCTCAACAGAAAGCTGGTAGTGGACGGCGGTAAGATTTTAATTCTATTATCCAAATCATAATCTAAAGCTAAGACATTGGCAGAGAAATGAACAGGTTATCTTGTGTTTTTGGGGTAGACAGATGCCACAAGGTGTATTGTTTGTTACTCTGATCTTGAGGTCAGGAATTTGAATTTGAAAATTTCCCGCTGTATGTTTTGTCCAGTCATGTTTACCTAGGCTTGCATCAAAAAGTTGTTGTAAAAATTGACTTCTAAATCAAATCCATCATTTTACGATATGATACGATATGATTTATTCATCATTATACTTAATATTATAACATAATTGAAGTGATTTAGATAAAGACGAAAAGAAGTCTCAAGAAAACCCAAAAGTCTTGTACAAGTGAGATCCGTTACATAATTAGGTTATTTAGATTGATAAATAAAGTTTAAAAACAAATTGATAGATATAACATAAATATATTATAGGAAGGTTTACATATAAATACTCAATATCACATTGAATTTCAACTAAACAAATGTTCTTAAATTAGACGTGGATTTAAATTATTCACAACATTGTACATTATGGTAATAAGCTGATAAATGTTATGTCATCGTGTTTCAGCCTTAGATGTAAGCAGACTGTACAGTCCATGAATAGAAACTAGCATTCCATGGCATCGTTGGATTTTGTTATTGGGCCGTTCCAGACAAAAGTGTCTACAGGCCACATCCAGTACAACAAATCATGACTCTTAGGCGAGACTGTCTTTACACCCTTGTTTCTCTAAGAAAAAATGAATCTTATTCTAGTTCATCTTTCTTTTTAACTGTCCAAGAAAAGGTTTCCGAAACAAGGTATTAAAAAAGTTTCGCCTTGGAGAGTTGCATGTTTTTGGAAAAACTTAACTTATTTACTTTTTTTCTTATACTTTACCAGGAATCGAAATGGCAGCACTCCATCACTACCAAAAATCTCACAAGCACCAGAACCAAAGGATACAGTTTCATCAGCTACATCTGCAGCAAGACGTCGTCCGACATCTTCCAACCCAGCAATGCGTAAACAGCAGAGTGTTGAGAGGAAAACAAAGGAAGTTAACACAAAGGCACAACATGTAAGCATTCTATAACCATGGCAAATCTAGTAGCTTTTCAATGCTATAACCAATTTATTTTTAGGTAAGCGCGAAGCAGAACATAGAATCTAACTTATGTTCTTGTTGGTGTTGTTGCGACCTAACTTTAAAAGCTTCCATCATCGTTAGTTTTGAACGGACATGCATGAAATTTTGTACACATAAATTAGACATTTTTTAAGCTACACCCCAGGGTGTCCCCTAGATCCACAAAACAAAAAATGCGTTTTATCAAATAGTGTAAAAACAGTCAATACCATCAAGCATTTGAGTTACTCTGTTGGTTAAGACATTGTTTCTAGCTATTTTGTCATTTTTTTGCAAAATCTACTGAAGAACCTTAGACAGTTTTATGAATATTGATCTTACTAGGTAAACGGTAGTGCTGAGCCATTATCTGATCTAGCTGTATCAGGGTCAACAGTAGCATCTCCTAAAGGTAATGATGTAGATGGACACAGAGGAAGCTCTGGCAAACTACCCCCTCGTAGAGGACCAGTAATCGACATGAGAGCCATGCTTAACAATGCTGTGAAGGGCGCAACGCACGAGTACCTAGCAGCAGACTCTGATCCATCAGTAAGTATTGATTATCTTATTATCAGGATAAAAATGGTATGAGCAAATATGTGAGGTCTCACCACAAAATAAGTCGCATCGTAGGGAGTTCAAATTGAGATAATCTCCAAAATAGGTCTGAAGTCAAATTTTTGAGAAGTTTAGTTTTAATTATGAGTTCTATGGTACTTATATTGTATCACAATATACTTATTAGGTCAGTTTTTATGCATGAAAGTGTTATCAGAATTATAGTCTTTTAATTGTTTACTTTTAGATTGTTTTATTGGCAGTTTTGTCAAAACCATGTTTCCATAAATGAAAACTTCAAATGCTCATATCTTTGGATCTAAAGTGTAGAATACAGCTTATATTATGCTCTATTAGAAGGTATCAATAACTCAATTTTGATTTTCATGCCTTGAGACTCATTTTGTGGTGAGACCTCACATATACTTAGAAAAATGGATAGGCCTTGTAGATTGGCAATGCCATTTATAGAAGTGATTAATGTGTTGCCATCCTATCTTCAGGTCTCAGTTTCAAATGCGGCTATCTATTAGATTCTTTCTCGAGACCTAACAAAAAACTCACTAGGGGCCCTATTATTGCCAAAACAGTTATTATGGGCAGCGGGTCTAAAATTGACCCTAAAAACAATTTGGACAAAACAGGGTACCAGGACACGGGAAAACAGGGAAATCATTTTTTTTGCTTGTCAAAATCAAACCAGCAACCATGCCCACCCGGACCTTGTAAAGAGCCCCCCTTTTGATGGATCCTGGATCCGTCCCTGCTCACTGTTGGATGTGATTTGTAATAATACATATAATGACATAATGGTCTCATTAACATTCAATGGTCATTAACTTTCAAAAACCATTTTTTGTAGCAAATTATTTATTAATGGTTAAATGTTTCAATCGTCAGTGGTGGTTTACCAATTCATTCTATCCACATCTGTCAAAGAGATGAAATACTGTTAATGTTTTGTTTTGTTTATGTAAAAAATGTATATAAAACAACAATGATAAAATCTGTTGGGTATATTAATCTATCTTTTTTCTTATAGGAACGATTACTAAAACCACTTGGAGGTTATGCTGGCTACTCCCTAGAATGGCGTGAACTAGCACAGAGTATAAGCAAAGATATTTACCTGAATAACCCAAATGTACGATGGGATGATATTATAGGACTAGATGCAGCTAAACGCCTTGTCAAAGAATCTGTAGTATATCCTATTAAGGTAAGCAATAAAAAATATATGAGAAATGCTGAACTGCTTACAATTGGTAAAAAAAAATTAAGTCAGCTTCAGCTTTTGAAAATGTCAATATCGTTTAAAGTTGACGTAAATCAGACTTCCAGAAATTGAATTTAAGTTTATTAATACAGTTAAACCTCCTGGTGCATTGACACTTTTTGGCTTAAAATGTTGATTTTGTGTAAGATAATTTACCTATTACCATAAGCTGCTACCCGAAAAATGTTTTGATTTTTTTATGGACAAAGAATACAACTGTCTATAGAAATCCTTATACTGTTATGACTGAAAATCATACTAAGCCAACTGGCCTTAAAATGTAATACTTGTTTACTATAATATAAATTGCAGTTTCTAGGAATTTGAGAGGCCCTCTGTATTAATAAGGCAGTGAAATGTTGGGCATTAGCAAATGTACGTGATTTTTAAATGTGACCCATCGGCCGAATATTACATAAGTGGATACCTACTGTAAGTGGACACTTTTTCCGACCTGAGGGAGATTTAACTGTAATTATAAAGAATAATGATTATACACTCTACTTTTCTAAAATCAACCACCTTTGGACCTCTATTTTATTTAGGTTCTCTGACTGCTCAGTTCAAATTAAAGTTTACCTATATTTACATAGATCGCATGATTTTGTGTCATCATGCAAAAACTTCCTAAGACTTTTTAAATGCAAATATAAAATACATTTTATACTTAAATTTATATCAATCATATAGTGTTATTAACTTATTTTGCAAATTATTTATTTATTCTTTCTTTATACACTGCAGGCACTTTCAGTACTAGAGCACTGATTTTCAAAGTGGTACAGTACTACAGTAACTTATTGTAAAAGAAAAAAAAGAGAAAAAATATTTACATTTACACAGTATACGGTTACTTTAAAAGAAGTAAATCTTAGAGAAAAATCAATGCAAATCTGTTGTTTTGATAAAATGTTTAAATGAAAGTAAAGATATATCTCTAAAGTTGATTTATTTTTAATTACTATTTTTATAGTACCCACAACTCTTCACTGGAATCCTCTCACCTTGGAAAGGTCTGTTACTATATGGACCACCTGGGACTGGTAAAACACTGCTAGCCAAAGCTGTAGCCACAGAGTGTAATACAACATTCTTCAACATATCAGCTTCAAGCATTGTGAGCAAGTGGCGAGGAGACTCAGAGAAACTAGTTAGGGTAAGTTGGATATTGGAAGTTAGAGAATTGTGACATGAGAAAGTGGCCAGGAGACTTGGAGGACCCAGTTTGAGTAAATTAGATGTTAGTAAGAGCATTGTAAGCAAGAGGAGGATGGATTTGAAGAAACTAGTTAGGGTAACATAGAATAAACAAGACACCAGACAGAAAAATGAGACCATGATTTCTCAACATTTCAACTTTATTAAGTCATCATCAGGAAGGAGATATTTATAGAAACTTACAAAAAATACTATAATATGCAAATGTATTTACAGAGAATATAGAACAATACGCAGCAAACGCAGTTGGTCATGAGCAGAAGTCATAAACAATTTAAACTCTTTGGATGCTCTTAGACCGCAGTTTAACAAAGACTTAATATATGATGGATAACTTCTTTCAATAATAAAAGAGACCAATTAAAAGAATTATCAATTATACTAGTAAAAAAAGAAGGTCTTTGTGTCAATTTGGGTTTCGCACAGGTAAATCTACTTCTGACTGTCTTCTTTATGTTTCCAACAATCTTAATAAATTTTCTGAAGTAAGAAATTGTACTCACCTTCTCTCACTTGATGTTTGCAAAGCCTTTTATTCTGTCACTATTCTTTACTCCTAATAAACTTTTTTTCTTCTTCATACATCTTGTGTTTTTCAGGTATTATTTGAGCTTGCTAGATTTCATGCTCCGTCAACAATCTTTCTTGATGAATTGGAGTCTTTGATGAGTCAGAGAGGATCATTATCTGGAGGGTCAGTAAAGAGTATTGCATGTATCGTACCATAAATTTATTTTAGTCTGTCAATCACCTTGGTGATTTTATTATTCCCTAACTTTTTATATCTATAAAAATGTAAAAAAGTATAATGCATGCGCCAAGTAATGAGATACATACTGAAATGTGAGGATTCAGTATTTTGATATGTCTCATGTCAACATCAGGAGTGAAATTAATTTTTGTTACTTTTAGCCAATGGCGATTGTTAAAGGGTAGGTTCACCCAAAAAAAAGTATCTTCCTGATATGTTTTAGTTTATCATAAAAAGTATATTCAGCCCTGTTTCAGAATTTTTATGATTCATTTTACCTATCATAATT
>JAOTQE010014155.1:0-10916 GCA_025631205.1 Nesometra sesokonis | reverse complement strand
AATTTGTTGTTTGGTAGTCTCTCAAATGGATAGATCGTTCACTCGAAAAGGAAGCATTTTGTTTGGTCGACCGTAGGACTCCATCGAACACAAAAACGCCTTCCTCATGCTTCCCGTCCTGTTGCGTAAACTGCCTAATTTTAACTAGGGCGACAGGTTCGATTCGAACCATATTAGGCGAATCGCGTTTCAAAATTAGGTCTCCTTCAATTACATGCTTAAACATGACCTACAAAATAACGCAAGTGAAATATTCACTTTGAATATTTTAAGGTTTGGCCACATCATCCTCATCCACATCACAAAACTTCATTTAATTCACATCTTCTGCGGAAAGTCTACTTTTCCATTATCATGGTTATATACGACGCTGTATCCGCCATTTTGAATAGGTGGGTAAATATGTGATGGTTGGAAATATGGTCGTCCTTCACAATAATTCGACGGCTGTGGCCTGTAAGGTTTTGGTTCGCGTTTCTCCTTTCTTGAACAGCAACCACAACAGCACACGCAACACGTGATGACCATTACTATAAATACAAGACCTAGAGCCGCGGCGATGACTATCACAACTTCCATTCCTAACCAATCAATCCATTCTTGGATTATGTTGTTCTTTTCTGAAAATAAATAACAATGTAAGCGTCAGTCGGTACAATCCAATGACAGCTTTGAAGTAAATATCATAATTGTTTATCAATCTATTTAAATTTAGATTACGGATATAAGATCAGGAGCATTCCTCCGGACTCCATAAAACTCTCTACCGACCCCCTTTTCCAAAAGTCTGCATCCGCCCCTGGATCAGAAATTGGAGAGAAGATCATCAACCGAGACGAAGGCACCCACTTACTAAGCCGCGTAAACGTGACAAGCGGGTTAATTAACAACAAGGTCGTCATTCTAAAGAAATTCCTCATGAAAATAGGACTGAAACTGTCTTGTCAGTTCAGTAAACATTGAAATTTTATAATCGTATCTCCAAATTATTAGATGATCATCTTCAATCATGGTTGCAATGATTTCATAAGGTTTCCTAATGGAGAAAAATTAATCAACATTCTTGGAGAACCGAAATCAACCACCACCTCCAACCAACACCCCCTCGCCCACCCCACCCCACCATCATCGGAGTACATGTGCCTTATCACAAATCGAGCTACAATGTGATTGTTTAATAGATAGTTGTTAAGATTGAATGTTTACCCTTCTGATGCCAGCACAGGGCAGTAAACATATTCATAATGATTATGATTATATTAACTTACCGGCAGCACAAAGTTCTGTGTTTTCGTCACTATCATCATTACAATTCATGATGTCATCGCAGACCACACCAGAATTGATACACATCGTTCCATCGCTGCACATGAAACAATCATTGCTTTCTGAAAAACGCAAACGTTAAAATCATAAGAGATATCTACGGGATAGTTTTAATAAAATCGGTAATTAATTTTTTAGAAGTACCATATACATCAAAGCATCTCTATATTGTCGCTTTGTCGGCCGTCAGTCGGTCGGTTAGCCATCTGGGCGGTTTGAGGAGGGGAACTTACGCCCTCAACCCCGACCTTTTAATTGACCTAAAATACCGGTATCCTTTTAAAAGCGGGCTTGACAGGCAGGTAAAAACAGATGTAATGTTGTTTTTATATGGATCCCAAATCACAATTCAATGTCATCATTTATTCATTGTCATCAATTATTCTTTGTCATCATTTATTCATTATTTGTCGTCATAAGCACAAGTCAATGTTATCTTGATTTTATTTTATTTGTGTTTCATAAATGTCACCTTGTTAACCCCTTTTCTAACAATGGCCTTGGCAATCACTTAACGGTCAATATCAATAAATAACAATAAATAGATCTGATCCCGTCTTTTGGACGAGTTATGTGATCCGCCATTCGCGTAAGAAAGCAAATCAAAAGCACACTAGTCTGCGAGGGCCTACATTTTCAATCTGGGGACAATACACAGGATTTAATCATAAAAATACATATCATTGCGCCCTCTTCCGGTGACTATTCTGCACCAATTCGATATGTTCACATAAATGAGGAAATTATGTTATCACAATGTTCGGATAACCACAGAACAGTTAAATTAAGTAATTTCTGTTCCCTGGAATAACCATTATAACACATTTATTTTCAATACCTTCAGTTTTAAACGTTGTATAGGTAAATCTAAATCCATAATCCTTTTGAGATGGGACTCCATCCGAGAAAAACCGAACACCTAATACATTGGAGGATGACTGGTAGTCAGGTGGAAATACTCCGGAACCACCACAGAAGGTCTTGTCCGGCTGTCCTTTTAATCTTTTTGAAAGGTCTCCATCGCTTTCATAGACCATCAACTTATCTCCTAAAATCGGGTTACATGCCTTGCTCGCCTGGTCAAATGATGGTTGAAGATCAAAAAATTCAAAACGTATGTTTATCTGTTGACCGGGTGGGGCGGAGATGAGGATGATGCAGTCTTTTGATAGGTGGTACGGGGAGGTGGTAACAGTCCTGTGTGATGATATTACGGCTGATAAGTTAGTGATGTTCCGTACTCGATCACAATGTACGTCTTGCACATATACTGAAAGTACAAATAAGCATAAGGATTTATAATTAATTTCTTGTCATTATAGTTAGCTGTATTTTATGTTTAATAAACCATTTTTAGTAATATCAAGTTGATTTTAATAATCACCATCATTAATAGAATGTTATCATTATCATCGTCATCATCATGCATCGTCATTATCATCATCATTCATACATTTTATAAGAACAATTTATACTGAAATCGGATCTGCAGAATAATGTACATAATAGTCCTTTATATACAATACTGTTTAACGCACTGGATATCGAACAACCTCGGACAGGCAGTACTGTATAGAGATGTTTGGACGCATAAAAATGTGTAGTATAGGCCTACTGTACATACATTTCTATGAAAAACCTATAGAACAGTTAGTTGTGACCTAAATGACAAAATTTCACAACTAATTTTGGACAATGAGATAATGAAGGAAAAACACTGTTCACAATACACAATACTAAAGAATAGGAAAATTACGGATTTGAAAGGGTTGTTTGAAAACCGTATTAAAAGTCACATTGAAAACTACCTGTTCTACTGTGAATTTCATGATCTTTTCATCTGTGAATTATATTTGTAATGCGATTTTGGTTTTCAAGCATACTCTTTCAAAATCTGTAATTTTCATATTCTTTAACACTGTGGAATTTGAGTTAGTAGACACACTTGATTTTGCACCAAAATGTTTATAAAATGCATTTTGCATGCTATTCGCTTTAAATATTGGGACTCACTTTGCAAACATGTTTCTAGGCATTATCCCATTGTCCAAATGTTGTGAAATTTTATCAGTCACAACTACTGGCACTGTTCTTTATCCATATAAATTTCAATCCCGGAGTTCCCCTATAAAATAAGGACGATGAACTATACTAACCACAGATAAAACTAGTGACCAGTTAGGGTTCATTAAATGTCTATTGTTTGTTTGTTGTGATATGGTTATAATATTACAATGAATTTAAGTCGAGCATATCAAACATTCAATGCATCATTAGAGTTGATCACTCATGCAAAAAATTCAAAAAACATCTACACTTATATACTACAGTATAAATAATATTGGAGAACATGTCGTGATATATTTCTCCGTTTATCATGTCAACAGCGCCGCCGGTGGTAAGTTACGGAGTGGCAGGAGCGTTAAATATTAATGCATTCTCCCTTTTAAAAGTACAGCGTCTTCAATTGGATATGCAAGTTTTTCGATCGTCGGACTGTTGGTCCACTATATATTTATTATATTGACAAACACAATTTTCCCCAAATACTTTACAACAGACTCCCATGCAGAGCTTTTATGGTCTCAAATTCACATTAATAATTGTGGCCTCTGGAAACACATGTTTCGATATGCTAAGGTGCCCGAGGGAAGATGGCGGGTCTCGCCTACACATTTCTACGGTGTGAATTCTTGCTGGAAAAAAAACTATAAATGTTACAGGTGTAATTGTAAATACTGTATGTGTGTTGAATTCGGAATAAATTAATTGTAAATTAAGCAAATAATTGCTGCAATTGTCGATTGTAATTATCATTGATAGTTAGAACAACCTTAATAGAATACTTCTATGGAGCAACCAAACAAAACAGACAGTAAAAGTTCCGGAACATTTTGAATATTGTCACGATGAAATATAGCTTGGTGAGGAAAGATTCCATCAATTTAAGGTCATCTTCAAACAATATTTAGTTACCAGTTCGTAATTATTCATTGTTTTAGAAAGCCATAGATTGATTACTGTGGCTTCTGCATAAGTTGGTATTTTTATCTGTGCTTAAGTTCCGCTTCCTTCTTGATATACCAATTCTAGATTAAACGTGGCGTTCGTAATTTTCTAGTCTTGGTTTCTTTTCTCTATGGTTCAAGACGGCGATTCGGTTTAATTCGTGAAAAGACAATCAAAAGGCTCCCATTGCGTTCCATAGCATGTTATTGTCATACCTTTCTGATGTTTGTTTTTTGATATTTTGACGACAAAACATAGCCAAATCTGTAAACACTGGAGGCGCAATTCATTAAACACTTTAATATAAAATACAGTTAAAAATAAATACTGTACATACTTGGGCGAAGTCTAGTAATTCTCCACTGAGACAGGTCATATTCATTTAACTGTCAGTTTCTGTTGAATCTCCAGTTGCAATTGATATCCGTTGGTTTACTTGTTATGTATTTAATAGGCTATCATGGGTATTGGATTCCCTGTTTTTAACATTACGAGTACTACTAAAGATTAATCTTCCTCAAAGACTGACGGGAAAATGCACAAGGCAGGAAGGCAAAACCGTAAAACTACCAACGGTGGAAATGGAGACTTGAGACTTAATTTCTGTAAAGACCAATTCAACGGTAAACTAATTGGTTATACAGCGAAAATAACGCAAGGCTACATGCAAGGTGTGCTACACTTTGTAAAAATGGAACTCATACAATGGAGCTAAAAGTTCTATTAATGACAACATGGAATTGCTAAAGTAAATTATACAACAAATAAAGTGCCTACACCAACGGTAAACCAAAGGCTTGTATTGACTGTGAGGTTGTATCTTTGCTTAAACCTTACATAGGTTAGATAACAAGGTAATGCTATCAAATTTACAAAATTGCTATTAATACCGGTATTAATCAACCTAAATAGACTTAATATTAAAAATAAAAATTTTAAATTTTTTGAAGGTTAATAACAAAGCATCTGAGAATACGGTAGGTTAAAAAGCAAGAACTGAACATGTTTACTTAAATAGGCCTCTATTCATGTTTTTATTTTTGGTCTATGTAAGGTTTAAAGTGTTGGTCTTACAGTTAAGTAGTCTTGGTTCAAGAGGGTGATTCGTTTAATTCGTTTAAAACCACTGATTGCTTTCCATAGCAGATGGATTTCCATACCTTTTCTGATGTTTTAATCAAAACAAACTGCAACCACTGGAGGTGTACTTCCAGGGGCGCAGCCAGAGGGGGGGGGGGGGGCAGGACCCTCCTAAAATTTTGAGAAAATAAATGTTTGCTAGTAAAAAAGTTATAATGTGAAGAATAGGCCTATTATAGATAGCATGAATTGTAAAACCGGCCATCGTCAGTAATGCAGACAGTAACTCAGCATAACCTATTAATCTATTTCAATAAAAAACCAGGAAATGATGTTTTTTTTTTTTTTGCTCATCAAAACCAAACTGGCAACCACGCCCACCCGGATCTCGGGCAAATCCTGGCGCAACCACTGCTGACCCCCCTTCCATTCCATCCTGGCTGCGCCCCTGACTTCATTAAACACTTAAAATGTAAAACAGTTAAAATATAAGACTTGGGCCAAGTAAAGCCTTACTATCATCGGGTCTAGAATTGTGAGTTCGGGCCTGTCGATACAACAACTAACACTGTAGGCCTATTGTTTTGACAAGCAAAAGATGCACTATTAATGCACTGAGTCTTGGGGACCCTAGAGGTTACTATGACCACTACGGTCAATACCAACTAATACATTTTTCATGAGTCAACCAAGGCTGTTAATCCCCCTCAAATGTTGCTCCTATAAGTAGGCCTACCATTTTCTTGTACATGTATGTCAAATCAAACCTGTTGGATCGACTAAAAACTGATGTCGGTCACACCATGGTCACACATTCAGAAATATACCAGGGTGTATTAGCAGACATGTGGCAAACATCCTTCAATATTTAACATTAACAATCGTTCTGAGACAAACCACTGTAGTAAAACAATTCTCACACAACCACAAAACAATTGTATGTATTGTTTCATTTTCTGAGATTGAACTCAGTGTGGGGTAAGCAGGTTGTCACCAATCTGTCACCTTGGTAACTCAATCGATAGTGTTGCTAAATTGGAGTGGCAGTTGGGCTCAATTGAGCTAAAAAGAGCATCAGCGTGATGGACGTCTACAACTACATTCACGAGTTGCCAAACAATGAAACATTAAGCCATTCCGACAAACAAATAAGAATAACAATGGATGATAATCAGTGTTTGACAAAAGAAATCATGCAAGTTTCAGACAGTTCGATTTTGTACTAAAATCATATGAAACAATATACCGCCATGTTCAAGGTTCAGAACAAGCAAAAATAGCCCCGTACTTTAAATAAATGAAATAATCGATTAATTTAGACAGACCTGGTGAAGGTTGCTTCGTTTACTTTATTCGCAAATATAAATATTGAGAATAATGGAACATCAGTAAAAGATACTATGCTGGTAAACAGGTGCCAATTTCTTTGAATGTGGACATACTTACATCATTCATTCATTTCATTTCATTTATCTTTTATTTCGGAATTTCACATCCATAGTAAAACAAAGCAATGCAAAGTATAAACAAACTTATGTTAGCCTAACAATTATCTGCGGTACAAAACCATCCCCTGCCGGACACCAAAATGTAAAAAGGAGATTAAGATAGCATTAGAAGTTAATGCAGTCAAACTTGATCAAGTCAAATTCAAAATGGCATCGCTTAAAAAAATTACAGATTGTTAAGGCCTATCACCAGCCATAGAGTTAATAAGCAGACTGATTGCAAAAAATAATGTCTAGCTTTTTATGATATAGTCGACCATCTCATGTACCACCCCCTCCCAACACCGCTCCCACAAGCCACACCCAACCTTGGGGTGTAATGTCTACACTGGTTCTCAGAACAACGGAATTTTAGAGTAAACATTCTCATTTACCTCCAACTCCACACACTAAGCTAAGGTGTTTGTAAATTAGAAAGTTCGTAAAGGCTGCAAATAACCGTGGTATGCCTATGTATTTAATTGTTTATTCTTATTTTTGTTGTTAAAACATGCTGTTTAATGAACTAGAAGCAGAAAATGCAACATCGAAAAAGATTATAAATCGATAAATGCTATGCAATATAATAGAAGAGAATTTCTCTAATGGCATATCTTTCAAATTAGACGATTTAATTGTTATACGCATGCGTAATCAGAAAGATACCAACGTAAATACCGGTGGTGTTATGCATAATAATTTGAGAGGTCAACATTATTGCCAAGAAAAAATGTATATAATAAATTTAATTAATCATTTAATTATTTATGCCATCGTTTTGCCTATAATAATTAGCCCTATGTATCAATACTGTACTACAAAAAACGATCAAGAAAGAAAAATATAGAGTTTATTGCGTTACGATATATGGTTAATGCTGTTTCCATCTCGTCATAATCTATCAAATTGTTCCGATAATTATATTACAATATTAGGCACAACTGTCGGTGTCAACTAGAAAACAAAGTGACAGCAAAATGACAGTCTGTTACACGGTTACATGTGACCCCCATTACAGATGACGGAAGGCACACGGAAATGCTGACACCTGGATTTCACTAAACGAATCATGATGCAGCATTGAAGGTGTGTGCAGCAGTGATATTTTCATTTCTTCGTTCACTTGTCAGTGTTTATCATTTCGGCTTACTAATCCTATAGATTTTCAGTTGTAGTATTTGATTTCATACATGAACAGACTACTTGATATTTCAATAGTGGTTGTATGTTAAATCACAGCTATAGTCTATGTATTTATTTTGATACATCATTCGGTACTGTACATCATTCTTTCGTAGGAATATACCAGCCCTACAGTATAACAATCGACGATAAAAGGATGCAAAAGCAATTTTTCTATAGAAATTCAAACACAAAATTTTGAAAAATTTTTCTACTAAAACGACAGGATGAACAACCTTCCTTGTTTATTCAATGAAAACTTTGATTTTTAAAAATAAAATCAAACGACGTCCTTATCAATAAAAACGAGAAAATCGTTGAGGTTTAAGAATTTTAACGTTTTTATTGATTATGACGTCATTTTCATACATTTTGTAAAAACATTTTTGTCACAATATACAAGTTTAATGGTGAGTGAATCGTTCTAGTAAGAAAACTTCTCCAATTTATTTTTATTTATTTATGTACAACTTCATTTTATCCATTTACCGATGATCATTATCGTCATATAGTGCAAACACAGGACTTTATACATCATATCAAGCTATATAAGAATTCAAATCGTGTTGTTCCCGTAACTTACACTTCACAGTAACACGCGGTACGGTGCCATGTCTTCGGGTAAAAATAGAAAAGTGGATTCCGAAGTTAGTCGATGACCAATATGGCCAGCTGTATCCTCATCTCGTCCAGTTGAGCGTACACATCGATATGTAGGCCTATGACGAATTTGGGTCATTTTTTTCGGATTTCTGATCGGATCATAGTCCGATGTGAACCCACCTATACCCACCTAACGTTCTTAATGAGCTAAAAGATCGATTTTACTTGACGAGTGATTGCATTTGTAGAGTTTCTGTATATAAATGAACAAGAAAATCGTTAACAGTTGCACCCTCGCCTATGTTGTTCTAACTGTCATGACCCATAGAGTAACTGTGGATTTTGTTGACAAGTTCCTAAGGATCATTCCTGATCAGTCATATTTTATGGTCATATGAACTTAATTAGACAACTTTGAACATTTTACTCCGATTGAGTTTTAACCCCAGGCCGGGATGTTGGGATGTCAGTGGTTATTGATGACGTTTATTTGCATTATTGTAGTCAATGTCGTCTTTTAACTGTCTGTTGGTATTTTTCATCTTAATATCCCCTTAATGACCTCTGACCCCAAATCCGGATTTTTTTGTTGAGGGGAAATAATAATGTTCAATACCAACAAATTGTACATTTTGAACTTTTAACCCTAGTAAAATCCAAATGACCTTTGACCCAAGGTTGGGATATGGGAGGTGTCAGATTGTTAATCTAGTCTTTTAAATGTTTTTAGACATGTTATTCCAATGACTATTTCTTTGTTCCCAACTCCGGATCAGTACCAAACATCGGAAGGACGTAGTTCTGACATTGTCTGAAAATTTCAAGTAAATCGGCCTAACAGTTGTTTAAATAAGGATGCAGATAGACACACATGGACGGTGTTTACTACCCCAACACCCATCATGGGTAAATGGTAGCCCTATAACGGATAGTTGGCCCTACAAATCGTAGGCCTATAATGCTACAAATAGTTTGTTTGCGTCTAGTTTTTAGCAATATTAAAACCGACAAATGGAAACTAGCCCACTCTCGAAAGCTGTTTGTTGATATTTTCGAAATATTTATGGGTCGTTTGACATTTACTAGGTGATATTATCCTAATTATGTTATAGTTATTTTAAATGTCATTCAATAATGTGTTTTATTTTACCAGCAGTAGGTTCCTCAAATCGAAGGATCGCACTACAGCTTCAAAATAAGGATAAAGTAAAGAAATACATTGATATTCTGTACAATAACAGATAAAAACAAATTTGATGAGATGTGATACTGTAAATTCATTTTGTCTTATATCTTTCTTTTTTCTTCGTTATCCAAAGGCGTAAAAGTAAATAAAGAGACAAAAAAATATTTTGTTTTGTCTTCAAATAAAATAGGTTAAAAAGAGGCAACATCATGCCTATCGTGTTGAACATCTTATAAAATCAAATTTAAAAAATCAACAAACGCTTCATTGATATTGTAGTAAAGATAATAAGGTAAAACATGCCATAAGGAGAAATCGAAATGGAAATCTAAGCTACAACCTTTAGGCCACCTAAAGTACTTTCGGCCTTCATTTCATCGATGAATGTGACAGTTTTCCAGAAAATAACAGGGTACTAAAATCAATAGGCCTATACTGTATTCGATCATGTTTGAGCATATTAAAATTGTGGTTAGTTTTCCCGCCATACTTCGATGTGGGATTCCTATATATTATTTTTTATAAGAACCAGTAAAACTATTCCCAGACTCAGTTTTCTTTTATTTTTCCAATTAATAGAGTACATATTGAGTTGACATGCCTAGCCTTTTCAAAACATTATCTAATGAGCTTGATTTTTTGGTTCTTTAGGTTCCCTTCTTTAAAAAAAACAATGTGTATGTATTGTTTAAACATCATCAATATTTCTGTACATAAACACATTATCAGTGACCGAAGTATCTTTATTAAAAGATTTATTGTTTTAATTTAAAATGTTTAAAATTTTGCAGAAGAATGAGTGAAATGAACACTAGAACAAACAGAGGAACCTTTTGACAGGTACTATTTCCATCGTACTTAAGCAAAGTATTTGAAGCAAAAGCATGCCATAAACTCTTTAATTCGTTAGAACTATTTACGATTTCATCCATCACTATTACGTTATTTATTTTGAACGCTTGTGTAATGGCCCTTCACTTATACTTATAAATATTAACATATATATATTAATTTTCTATTATTAAGATTCCAGTAGTTATACT
>JAOTQE010014144.1:0-10917 GCA_025631205.1 Nesometra sesokonis | reverse complement strand
CGCCGGCAATCCGCCGCTGCGGAGAAACGGGGCGAATTCAATACCCTCCCCAGAGCGTTGCTCTTGGGGAGGCTAATTACTAAGCCTAGCCTTCAATTAGGCAAAACCAATTTTAGCTTTTTAATCTATTTTTTATTTATTCAAATTTTTATAAATCTATATTGTATTTTTAACTATTATACCCTATCTAGGCCTATTACTGTATGCATTCATGTACATTTTATCTCTGACAATTTGTAATTGTAGGATACTTGTAATTGGGTCCCCTTTGAAAATTAACATGAGTATGGTCGGTTTAATGTGTTATCATGGTGCTCTTGTCTTTTTTATAAGCTATAGTGCCTATTTTATAACTGTAGGTCTATGTATGCGAGTACCAAACAAATCAAATCAAATACAATTTTCATGACTAGTTTGTAGGTCGGAGTTGCCTTTAATAAGCTACATGGGAAATTTTCTTTTTACTATTAAAAATGTATTTTTATACTGTAAGACGTATCATGAACGTTGTTCCGCATTACTAATTAATATATACGTAATTAACTTATAATAATTCAATAATAATTGCATTAAAAAAGCATTGATACATAATCAGATGGCGTGTAACATTTATAGGCATGCATTAAGTAATATTAAAGTTAATGTGAACTGATGACTATTATTATATTCCATCTGTTATTTTAAACCACGGAGGTGAAATTAAGTCATAAGTCGGAAAATATGACGTTTAAGGCTTTACGGGGATGTTAACAAAGTTTCCAATTCACACATCGTCTTACTTGAATTCCATATCTTTGGGCCCAAATCGTACTCATGATATAATTTGGCCATTACAAGGATACGATATACTGTACAATTTAACAACTAGACAAGGATTTAATTATCTGGCTCTTTGCAGGCTCAACGCATCATATAAATCTATCGATGAATGATATTTAGCCTCTGGAGGGAGATTCGTGGGTCCTCACGGGGTTCTTGGAAGTGAGTTGTCATGACAAACATAGTCACCTCATAGGGAGTTGTAAAAAACCCTCTCAATGTGAGCCTTTGCTTTTTGAACCCCATCAATATAAACCCAGATGCCTAAATTTATTAACTGACGTTCATTGTAAAACATTTCTAAAGAACTACCCCATAACAGTGATAAAACGTTTTAAAAGTGTAGCAAATGGAGAGAACAATTGACAATGATAACAATCTCTTTACACAAGTAAATGACAACACCAATTGTGATCATCACCCCCTTTGAGAAGGAAGATATTGCTCTCGCTGTTATCAATATGCGCATCGGTGCGAAATGTAAATAATTTAATAATTTCCTAGTCTAGTTTTCTGTACTTAGGCTGTACAGTATAATATATATTGGCCCTCGCGCCGCCTGATGGGGCAAGACATTCTAATGAGGAACAATTGGTTTAAAACTAGTGGTCAATAAAGAGAGAGAGAGAGAGGGGGAGAGAGAAAGTGGGGGGGGGGAGAGAGAGAGGAATGAAGGGGCCCGGTTCACCGACCTACCGCTGATCTACAATATACACCGTGTCATTGTGAACAAGACTATAGACAGGCCTAGTCGAAAGCTCAAACGTAAGTTTTTCCCTCTTTTTTATCCAGAGATAGGCCTATGAAGTTTCGGTTCTTAATATTAAGAAAAAGACCTATTATTGCCCAATTTTACATCTACTTTTGAGTGCTTATTGAATGTAGGTCTGTGATCTCAACGTCTTATTTATATAATTATTCATTGTATCCGAAAGAGATGCTAGAGAACCCAGTGACCATTCCTATGCGTCACTGGCAGGCCTTCAGTAAGATTTCTACCTATGATGGGCATGTTTAAGCACACTGAGAACACTCTTGGATAGGTCAGTGATAGGTCGATTCTCGAGCACCCTGACCGCCCTCCATGGAAAGGCCTATTTTAGGCCTATAGTGATTTTTCTACTTCTGAATGGGAAGCCCAAGACTCTGAATACGTTATTGATAGGCCTACAGCGATGTTTGTCTACCTCTGTAGGGTATGTTCATAGATAAATTATGTTCAGGCATTGTAAGCATCCCTCCTGAACACTTCAATGACAGACCTAGGGCCTAAATGACTTTTGTCAAACACCACTCCATACGTCACTGGTGGTATTAGATTTTCATTCATTTCTACGACATATGAAAGGGGTGCTCTATAACGCTGAGCAGAAATACTAGATCCGTACGTAGATGTCTGTCAAAAATCACATTATAGAAGTTGGAAAAGTTATTGGAGATGTTTTGATGTTAAGAATTTCCTGATGTCGAATCCATAACTGATGTATTCGCATTTGGATGAACCATGGAGTAATAATTATCCAAATGCATTTCCAAAAACTGGGACACAACTAGATTACCAACGCTACATGTATGCAAAAAAAATCCACTGTTTAGAAAGTCATATTTGCCTGTTAACAACCGTAACCTTGGAAATAGTGCAAATGTTCCTATTTATTGTAAATTTGATACATTAATGACAAATTATTAATGTCATGCTGGGTCCTCCTAATATATCAAATTCTTATTGATTCCATATCAAAGTACAATTAAAAACTCAAGGCTTCACGTGGGAGAGGTTTGTGGTACTTTTGACACATTAAAGTGTACATAATGGGATAGATACTTTTAGCGGCCAGCACATTTAATTGGGTATGCCAAAAAAAACCTTATGAATTACCCAAGCTCGACCGATTAAAACACATTGGAAGTCTACTTACCTTCAATTCCTATATCAACAACCACCCTACCCTTACTAAGGGTGGGCAGGGGCGGTCGCAGAATAAATTTAAGTGGGTTACCAAAGAGTAAAATTTATATGGCTGGGAGCTTCCTATGACCTCCGCCGCCCAGAGTTGAAATTTCAATATTGATATACGATGAAATGGGTTTTACATTTAGTAGTACCATGCTGCACTACTTTTGGATGTTGTATTTTATGACAAGAAAACGATGAAATTAAGGGTGGTGCCCGGGCAACTAGGGCAACACCCCTGTATCCGCCACTGGTGGGGGTTTCCGCATATAAAAAACCCCAAAATCACTTCCGTCTGTCAAATTGTCTTTTTCAGGGACAGCCTTGGCTGCCAGCGAGAACCCGATTTTAATTATTATGATTCATGTCATAACAATGGCGTGCCGAAACACATAATTTTTCTTTTAAAAAATAATTAAAAAAACGCCCGGTAGGAACCCCTTAAAAGGCGAATGACAATTGTTCATGAATGCTCCGTTGGGTCGTTAAATAAGTCATGATTTCGATTTCATTTGGCACATGAGACCAGGGTTCAGACTTAAGGGGTAAAGTTCATTAGTATGCCGTTTTTTATTTAGATCATACGCAGAATATGCCTATGAAATGTATCGTGTTCGTTTAATGTGCGGGTATCAATTAATAACAGAGTAGGCCATATGTTAAAAGTAATTCAGGAATTATTGATAGTTACAGCATTCTGTTCTTATTCCCATATCTTATATGAAAAAAAGCGAACTATGAGCATTTTACAGACACTCAATAACCTGTTTAAGGTCATGATCCGCACGACGACGAAGACGACGGCGACGACGAAAACAACGAAGACGGCAATGACGACGACCACGACGATGATGATGATGATGATGATGATGATGATGATGGTGATGGTGGTAATGATGGTGATGATGATGGTGGTGATGGTGATGATGATGATGATGATGACGACGACGGCTATAAATTATCACTATTTACGCTGTTTAGGACATGAAACAATACTTATAATTGCTATTGAATAATGGAATCCATCTCGGAATAGAAGCTGTGATGTTCTAACATCCCCATTGATTCCAAATCCCTTGAAATTGAATTGGATATGGAAAGAAAAGACACTGTATCACAGCTAAGTGGATTTATTTTACAGAAAACCCCGAGGCCGTTCACATCATGAGGTTACATTGCATGAGATGATTGATAGAATTGGCTAAATTACAGTAAATTTAACATACCATTTCAGTATGTTTTCGACACAGCGGTAAACTTCAGATAGGTAGAAGAGGGTTACATGCATGGCGTTTAAATTAAAATTAATTTTCGTTAAATCAATAGCATGTGTCCGAGATTATATTAAAACAGTTTGAACATATAATTAAGTTATATTATTCCATTCCTTCGTTTTGAATCGTGCAATTCAATTTCAATTTAAATGTTATTCCAGACAGACAGAACACATTAATAAAGTCGTTAGGTCATAAATAGAAGAACGAATAATGTCAAAGATAAGAGTGACAGATTTAGAGAAGCAGGTTGCTGACAGATTTAATAGTTATAACACACAGTTATGAACTAAGATCCTACAAAGAGGGCTCACCCCGGCCCACACCTCTCATTCCTGGGCGGATCAAGCATATTTTAAGGAGGGGAGGGGAAGTGACTCATGGGACTCTTTTACGGTTTAATGTAACCTTACGTGCTTCTAAATAGCCTGAGAGATACCGTCTTGTCGTAAGAGTTTGCTCATATACCGACGGCTTAACGTCTCATCTAAAAAGCAATCCATACCTGTGGACGCATATTCTTGTATCGGGTTCTACAATTTTACCTACCGATATTGTGCAATTATTGTTTTCAAAAGTAATGTTTAATTAAATTATGATTCACAAACATTGATTTTTGTTTCTTTTACACCTAATGCCATTGGTACTATATCGATAACACTAACGATCGATATTTAAACATTAGACGTATGTTATCAAAATTAATATGCGTGAAAAGTAACTATAATAATTACTCACAAACGTCAATGAAGATGCTATTGATATCATAATAAAATGGAGCAATAACCAAGATAAAACGAACTAGGCCTAAATGCGACTCTTTGTAGTCTTCAAAAAGGCATTGGCTTTATAACCGTGAACAAAAAAAAATCATCTGATACAAAATGTGTCCCGTAATAGGTGGATTGTTATAGGCATAGGCCTACATGTACTTAAAATCGCTATTACTTAAGCCTATAAGTTTATAGGCATAAAGCTTTATTGTTTTTTTTATATTTTATTCGATTCAAAATCACAAATGGCAGTGACAAGTTTGAAAGGAAAATCTACGAAAAATAGATCTACCTACATCAAGGCCTTTGGGGAAAATTAAAGACATATCGAATGGATCATCATGGGATGATCAACAAGAACATGCATTTACAATGTCGAAGGGTTTAATTTCAATCAATTTCAGGATAGGCCTTACCGATCAGAGTAAGCCACCTTGTAAGGTGAGGGTGTACTGGATTGTACGTCTTCAACCTTTATTGGCATAACGTAGGCCTAGTGTAAGGCATAAACCAATATATGAAGAAAAATTAGGATAGCCATAGGACTTTATTAAATCGTGGTGTAAAAGAACAATAGACAATTGACTTGTCTTTTCCAACTTGTTTTGACATGTGACATGTGACAAGGCCTTTTCAACGTTTGGCCATAGTAAAAAAAAGACTTCTATAGCCTCTGAAGTAGTCCTGGTTCAAGACGGTGATTCGGTTTAATTCATAAAAGACGATTAAAAGGCACCCATTGCGTTCCATAGCAGGAGGATCGCCATACCTTTCTGATTTTAGATTAACGACAAACCTCACACCACTAAAACTTCATCCACTGGTGGCGCATTTCATTAAACACTTAAAATAATAATATACAGACTTGGAGCATGGAGCTATCTCCATGCTTGGAGCAAGTCTACCTCTGGAGATTTTTATGTATTAGACCTAATATTCAGACGGTGTGCATCTATTTTTATTAAAAGGAAAAAAAACTTTGGGGGTCAATTTTATCCCCCCCCCCCCCCATAAATCCGCCACTGTCTGTGCTATCGTAGATAGGCCTATTTAATATATTTCTTAATCTTTATTGGAATTACGTCCTACTGATAGGTCTATTCTGATGGTTTCTTCTACATTTAAATTTATAAATTGACATTTTAAACCTGTATTGACATTTACAACTATAGGCCATGCATGTATAAGTGAATAGGTACTAAAAATAGTCAAGTGTTTTTACAGAATAATTAATTAAAACATTTTTTTTAGGTTATGAATGGCTTATGCTTAAAATTCAACTGAATATAAATTGCGTTACGAAAAAAATAGATCTACATCATAGAGCTACACAAAAAATAGCTTCTTTGTTTTACATTCACAATTGACAATAGGCCCAGTCCATCATTGTACGGAGAGTGAGCTCTCGTTGGCTTTCCTGAACGTACTTTCAGAACAATTTACAGCCCTCCTTAATTTGGTCAGGAGAGTTGGTTTTGGCTCTGGGGGAAAATGCATGCATTGAAAGTAATGTTTTTTAAAAATTATGTAGTTTCCAGTACATCATTGTAGGTATTTAGCTAAGATGATAATAGTTTCTGAAGATTATAATTAGCTCTCTCCAAAAATTCTGAGGATAACAAACAGGCACTTTCCTATATTAAAAAAAAAATGTGATTTACTGTAGGCCTAATAATTCCAATTTAGTAGGCCTATCACAATAGCCATAAAAGCTAACTACTGTTCCATGCTCTACTTTTCCAAGGCAATGGTTAGGACAGGTGCTGACATTAATCTTATAAAAAATAATTAGGCCTAGGCCCTATATTAATTAATAGAGTATACAATTATATTTTCGACAAGGTAGAAGATCCAATCAAATAAGGTACAATAATTTTCTTGTTTTCTTGTTCAGCAATATAATAATACAAGGCCTACTGTTACCAAGGAGGTATAATACCTCCTTGCTGTTACAGCTAACATTAATTCATGGGGCAATTATTGCTAAACCCTGGATGCCAAAGCGTGACACACAAGCCTCATTATATCTAAGCCACAGTGGTCAGCACGGGAATATTACTGATTTTATCAAAATTTATTATAAGTATACCTGTCACCTATAAACACTAGGATCTATCTACGGTATAAATAATATTGTACTGAACATACCGTTAATCGATACAACCATTCTTAAGATATGCAATATGACATTATCCATTATCAAACTGACTTCCAAATACATCTAAAGCAGTAGGCTATCTGGTTTTCAGAACGAGAAAAACAACAATTTTCCAGATAATTGAGCATTCTTTTGTGCTCAGTGGATTCGATTATTACAATTGCATTGTATTCGAACACTTCCACCACACTGAGTTTGTGTACAGTGGCGAAACAGCTGGATCGAACATGTAACCTGCACTGTTTCTAATTGAGTTGTCGACTATAATACGATTACGTGCTTAACTGAAACAATTAATATGTCCGATTTTGAACCCGAAAACAGCACCTACAGTGACCCGTGCAGAGGCGCATGAGATACCGTACGTAAAACACGCATGAATGCGCGCAATTAAATGTTTTTACTTTGGAGTCGAGGAAAGTCGTCTGTGCTGGGGTGAATGACATAGTTTGCGCTGTCCGCCGGAGATTATTTATTAATTTGTGATCAACTCGCGTTAATCTATTTGAGCAATAACTGTAGCCTAGCTCCGTGATTAGAGACATCACATGGCAGTGGGTGTTGAAATGTTGCAAATTCGATCGTTTTTATGACAAGAAGCTTTGGGTATAATAAAATGTAATACCATATATTCTTTTATGACTGTAAATAATCCAGAGTTATCTAATAATGTAACTTGCTCGTGTTATGTTGTACAACGTACAATACCATTAGTAACATTTGGTGGATGGATTATAAATCATAATAGGCATAACACTTGGTATTTTGAATCGTTTAATTTCACTGTAAACACTTTTATCCATACACATATTCAACATTTTGGCATCAGTGGCGTTCCATATTTCATAGTTCACGATATAAAATAAGTCATTTTTATAGATTCCACCCTCTCCCGTATTGTCATACTTATGTCACATGGCTTAGGCCTTAATTATCGTACCAAAGTATGCTTCTATCAGAAACCTGATCATTTTTAATTTTCTTTATTTATTCAATCCCAAATAAAGAGGTACCGTAGGCCTACATGCAGATGCACATCCACGGCCTGGATGAATGGCCGTTTACGAGCATTTCACCTGGTTAGGCCTATATTGACTTCCACAAGGCTGTAATAAACTATTTTTCTAGAAACTGCAAAGCTATCCCAAAACTATCTTATAATGTTTTTCTATGACCAGGCCTACGTTAATACACTGCAAAAGTAATTAAACGTTTTAATGAAATAAATTAAATTCATTCGTAAGGCCTATATGCCTAATATAGGATAAATTTAAATGTGTACAATTATGATGAACCAGGTATGTAACATACCTGGTTCATCATAATTGTACACAGTTTAATGAAACTGACATTATTGCATACAGCCTGTTAATAATTTGAACGTGTATTATTTCGTTTTATTAGCCTGTTTTTTTAACATTTCAAATGTCAATGCAGTATTAATTTAAAATATGCAGTTTATTTGTTATTTAATTTATACATATTAATTGTTATTAATTTTGCATTTCACCTTGAATTTAATAGATGAGGTTTTGATGATTTGATTTAAACCATAATCAATATTAAATTTGTATTGATTAATTGCGATTAGGTTCTCTTATAAACTTCTATTTTATATTGCGTGCAAGGCTTTATAAATAGGCCTATTTGTTGCCCCACCCGACCAAACCATCGTCAGGGTCGGTTAAAAACAAACCTTTTTTCCAAGCAGAGGCCTATCTCCCGACATTTTGGTTAATCGTTGAAGTTTGTGAACCACTGAATCTCTGATGGAAGCAAACAAAGTAATTTGCAATAATATTTATATACGGTAATCTTTATTTCAATTTAATATAATAATAATAAAATACACCAGGTATCGGTAACAATGTAACTAGGAATATTTTGCCTGAATCCACAGATTAAATATTAATTACTAAATAAACTGAATATGCTGAAATCTAAACAGCAATATCAAACTTGAAAAAAAAAATGTCACACCTCAATTTGTTTGTATGTCACAACCCTGTATGTACTGACTGATCGCAATGCTTCAATTATTTCAATGAAATCCTTTCCTTCACCATCAAGGTTGTGCACAACACTTTTTGCCTATCTTAGCATACACAAATATGTTTAAAGATGTTAATGATTTTGGATAACTGCTCACACAAAATACTGTTATACTGGACAGCTTCTAAGAAGCGCAGATAGGCCTACAAGATTTTTTATATAATGCCTAACACAGTACTACTTAATATAACATAAATCACATACCCTAATATAGGAAACCTTTAAAAGTTAACATTTGTTTAGGCACTAAATTTAGAGTAAATTGAATTTGGAAGCACATTTAAGCTACATTGTACCTAAATTGAATTATGAATCTACAGCCCCGGCTAAAAATAAAATAATAATAATAATAAAATAACTAATAATTTAGCGCCGATTCCAGTCATCGGTATTGTCTCGAAACACTATAGGCCTAGCCACAATATAGAAGTTTTATACACGTTTTGACGTATAAAATCAATTTAAAAACCGACAATTTAAAGGGTTATCACATGTGAATCTTTGCATGAAACGCCGTCTGGCCTATAATTTGTATCATTATGGACGACGTTTGAAGCATCACAGACGAAGATTAAAAAGAACAACCAAATTAAAATTACATTAGGCTCCAGCTTTTGTTAAATTGCTTCTGAGTAAAAATAAATGTGATTGTCTCTCTTAAATAGATTTTAACACTATTTTGTTCCTACCTGTATAAAAAATAAATAGTCGTAGGCCTATCTGAAATGAAACATGCAAGTACAGTTGGCGTAGGAGTATGTTACATACCATTAAAAAATTGAAATTAGGCTACAGTCAGTTCCTGTTTTTGTAGATTTTTTCTGAACTCACATAGGCCTATTAATTGTACCAGTTTCGGTCTTTTAATTTTTTTTCTTTATAAAATTTTAATTCTCACTTGACAGACAGTTTCGGCATTCCTTCATAATGGCCTCCTCAGAATGGCGGCTCGGTTTCTAAGCAAACCGCCCACCGGTAGGTGGCGGTAGCTAACGACCGGGTCGTATCTGGGCGGATTAAGGCTGAAACTGATTTGTCAAAATTAATATATTTTATAATTTTCAAATCAGATAGAAATTTTCAGTAAGTCAGTTCGTTTATTATAAATGTATGTTGTATATATTTCATTGATATAGGCTACAATATAAGTATTCTGACGTTGTATCAAGGTGGTAAAACCAAAGGCTAACTACTTTGTACCCTTGCGCTTCGTTTTAATAAGATACTGAAATTATGCCATGATTAAGTGTTAAAATAGTAGCATTACTAGCACCAAAAGAATATCATAAAGATGAAATGTAATTTAAATCAATATTAATTACCTACGTCGTAAAAAGCGTCAATTTCAATTGGAAACGAATTCTCTCTGCAGAAAACGAATCCTTTTGGGAATATCTAAAATTAACGGAAATATTAAATATGATACAAGAGCTATATAAACTAAACAGATACGTGGTTTATCTACCCAACCTCAATGGTTAAATTCAACCCGTCACAGTTGGCGTTTCCAATTTTATTTTACCGCACATAGTCTTTAGTTTAATCTTTATTATACAGATGGCATGGTTAGGCCTATAGTAGACTTTCCCCAAGTCTGTAGGCCTATATTATATTTATTTTAAGTGTTTAATGATGAATTAAACCGAATCACCGTCTTGAACCATGGAGTAAACTTGAACCAAGACTAGGCCTGATAGCTAAGAAAATTAGCAATCCAGATCCCTGCGGGGACCGTGGTTCCCATGGGCCAGTGGGTTAATTTCGTTGTGCTTGGGAAATCCATTGTAAGATTTTATTTTATTGTGTTGGAAATCGATCAATCAATCAATCAATCAATCAATCAATCAATCAATCAATCAATCAATCAATCAATCAATCAATCAATCA
>JAOTQE010014133.1:0-10917 GCA_025631205.1 Nesometra sesokonis | reverse complement strand
GAACCTTGAAGTACCAGAAACGAGTCGAGCTGCAGTATTTAGAAGACGTTGTAATTTATTGAGATCTTTGTTCGGAACTATGTTTTGGTAATAATAGGGGCACCTGCTGGATGCGCCCTCACCCGCCAAATCCCCACAGGGCTGGCAACTCATCACGGTACGGCAACCAATGAAGCCAGCTCAACATACTTTGAAATATATTACTTTATTAGTGAAAATAGTTCAGTTCTGTATTTTACACAATAAAATAATCGTCGTAAAATGCACATCAGCTTGGTTTGATATGTACTACAGTTGAACCCCTCGTAAGCGGACACCCTTGGGTATGGAAGAAGAAGTGTCTGCTTACGAGAATTCTGGTCATAGAGGGCCAAACGTGGTAAAACCACATGTCCGAATTTCCGACATTTCACAGTCTTTTCGACACAAATTTTATTGTATATTATTTAGCATTTTCAAGATGAGTTGATTCAGTAATAGGACTATCTTCAGTCATTACAGTACATTATAAGGATTTTGTACAGGATTGTTTCACAAAAAATACTAATATTTGGGGTGTACGCTTATTTATGGGAGGTAAATTAACAAACAAAATATCTAAATTTTAATATAAACGTGTGCGCGGCAGGAAGGTACAAAATGCACTGATTCGACAGAAAGAATAAACAGGCTTTTGAATTAGTGTCTGATATAGGTGTCCGCATACGAGAGGTGTCCGCACAAGGAGGTTCAACTGTTATCACAATCTGTTGCTTCTAAATTGGCGGGGATTTGTTGTAATATTAACGCTTGTATGTAAAAATATTTAAAATACAAACATTTGTCTTCAATGACACCACAAAGAGATACAATGTATCACGCGTGCGTACAGGTACAGAAATGTGCGCGTATAGACACAATCTGTAGACGCTACAAATAAGCCATTTCACGGTTTCAAGTGCGCATGTTGCAGAAGGTCATGTGGTAAAACGACGCGCGGCAATCATATTCCTATCAATAATAGCCGCGCGTCGTTTTATTACTGAACCATGCAGTTGAAACCATGAAATGGCATATTGTTAGTCACATGCACTATATGCGCCTTTCTGTACGCGGGCATAAAAGTTAATGCCTGTTCGTGGTATTACTCACGATAGGCTTATGTAATCCTAACATAAAGGCATTAAAATATTATTGAGGACTTGGTTCAAACAGTTGTGATGTAAGTTTCGACGATGTATTCATAGTTTCTCTTTGAGACGGGCGGTATATCTGCAGCTTGATTATCTACTAGGTATCTTTCTGGCGCGAAGATCCTCTGGTGAAGAGGAGCTGCTTGGAAAAACACAGCTCCAAGGATGTACATTCCACAACCAATTATCAAGCCCATATCGTAAGATCCAGTATGATCATAACTAAGACCTGAATACAAAATATAAAGATATGGGATTTACTTATCATTCGAAAAATTTGCAAAATACAATTATACATTTAAAATATACAATAAAACCAAAGATAAAATACTGAAAATAACTGTGCTGTAGCGGGAAAGGGAAGCTAAAATCTAACGTTAGTGAAAATAGTCAAATACGTAGGCCTATATGAGGAAATATTTTTAGCAACACGAGGTCTTGAAGGTATATACATGTAAGGCCTAAGAACAATGCAACAATCATGGTAGTCGCACCTGGTATTGTTTTCTTTTAATTTAAATTTATTTTTCCACATTCATAACACACATGTCAATGCCGTATTTTTTCTCCAAAAATCCAATATAAATACAGTATAAGAAAATGTAGATACTCTCATTTCTCACCGAGGGGTTATTGCAAAATGTATTACCGCCTAATAGAATAAGATAGTTTAAAATATCCCGGACTCTACACCCACCTCCCCAACGTCCGATCGTTTTTTTTCCTTTGTAATGCAAGATAGGACTACTTTCGATTATATTTAACCAGTCTGCTGCTCTATGCTACATACTTGTAATGTTTATTTTCGAGGTTCATTGAATTTAAGATTTTTCATCATGAGAAACATTTGTGTACAATATTGTATTTATGGGGAAAAAACAATTGTAATGAAAATTACCGCTGACAAATGTTCCTGAAAATGAGCCGATACCGTATCCTAGGCAGCCAAGAACAGTAGACTGTGTGTTATGATGAGTTCCCAGTAGCTCGATTGTAGCCGTCCATGGCATCGCATGGAATACACTTTTTAAGACTCCAAGAACTGGTATGAAATAAAGATAAACAAATGTTAATACAGGAGATACAAAAATTTTTTTTTTTTTTTTGTTATTTCGTGTCACAACAAACAATAAACTAGTGTGTGGCCAGGTTTGAATCAGAGACCTCGATATTGGAATGCAATCATTATAACCACCAGGTTACAGCGTCACATCATTTTAAGCATGAGGGAGACGTTCTTGACTCACACTGTACGCACCATTTTAGATACAATTAGAAGAAATAACTAGGTTTCAATTTTAAAAACATAAGGACTCTTAGAAATGACGACAGTAACATTAGACGTCACTTGCTCCACCCCCTCCCCTTGTTTAAGTGCACACGCGTAATCATTTTGACAAACTTTTCTAAGATTGTATTCCGTTGTTTTTAAATGTAAGCAAACTAACTCGTTAATTCGATAGATTTTGGCTAAATATTCTGGAAAGAAAACTCGCGCAACGAGACACGTGCCATTAGGAAGACACGACAACTTTGAAGGTAGATTTTTCGTAAAAATCATCATGGCCATATCCATCGGTTTCGACGATTGTGTTGCTGTTCTTCTGAATTAACGTGTGATGAGGTAGATTTGGTTCGTTCATTTCCTGAGGCAAAAAGCCTGCATGCCCTTAACAACTACCGGTTCTGGTGGATTGGTGTCTTCGTTACCTTCTCTGAACACAAAAATCAATGAAACACTGTGCTGAGATGCATTTTCCATTAGTAACTTCATTACCCAAAGCTCGTCGATCTTGTGTGGTTTTATCCCACGATGAAAGAGGAATGTCGAAAGCAGCAAGATCGCGTTTCAATGGTCTTCAAAGCAGACGAGGTGAATCTGCAATTTGTATGTTTGTTGGTACCCTTGTTGCATCCTGTCTGCACACGTGACCAGTCCATCGAAGACGGCGGGCTCGTTGAATGGTGTAGACATCGAGGTTTCCTGTGACCTATAGGATCTTCGTGTTAGGAATTTTATGTTCCCATGATAACATAAAGTTTAGCAAAATGTTTGTCGACGGTAGGTTACCCAGGTTTCACTGCAATACACTAGCACACTAAGTACGCACGAAGTGTAAATGCTAACTTTGAGATTGATTGCCAGATCTCGCTTTCTTCACACTCTCTTCATAAGCTTGCCAAAAGCGTTTGATGCTAACGGTTTATTTTTTTATTGATCTCAGCTTCTAGGGAGCTGTTACTAGTAAACGTCGAACCTATGATAACTCATCGACATTTCCAAGCATAGTGCCATTGATCTTTATGTGAGGCGAACTGGCAGATCCTTGAGAAAGAACAACAGTTTTCCCAAGTTAATCGTCAATCCAAACTTGATACAAAGCGTCGGCAAACTGGTTGGAAAAGGACTGGAGGCCGGCTTCGGTTTGAGAAACAATATTCATGTTAAACCCACGCCACAGAAACTTTAACTTTCACTCACCCAGTTTGTTTTACGAATTCTTTCAAATTATCATCTATCAATAAGTTTCCAATTCAGTGGTCTCTACTCCCGTCGGACATCAAGGTGCTGCGATCACCTGCTCCCTGAAATCTTTTATTCTTAAACTTAAACTTTACCTCATGGATAAACCTTAATTATGCTGGATAATTAAGTCACTGTTTTTATTATTATATTATTTTACTTTTTTTAGTATTTACCTGTATTTATATGTTTTTCGTATTTTTCTACATTTTATTATATTTAGTATATTTTATATTATCTACATTTTATAATATTTATATCATTTTTGTAAATTAATTTTAAATGTAATCAGTTGTATGTTGCAGGGACTACAGGACTCTAGTGGTGCTATGGCGCAATGTTGTTGACGTAGTCCCTGTGCCAGTTGTGCCAAATAAATAAATGAAATGATCTGCATACAGGGGCTCATGTAATCGTATGTGACTGATTTTGGACACACTCGTAGTCTTGAGATGTTGAATAGCTTGCCAGTACTGCGTGTATGAAGATGTAATCCACAGGGCCCAGGAAAAGCTCTCAGGAGAGCAGCAAGCAGCAAGGAAAATACAAAAGGAAGAGTGTTGGTGCAAGAGTTCACGCAGACTTGGTGGAAACCAGTGCTAATGAAAATCGCGTAAGTTCGACGACCGTTGTGTTGAATCGTTGCTTTCATATCTTGGTGAAAGGCAGTTAGTATGGCAAGATTTTCTGGACAGCCAAATCTATTTAGCAAAGCACCAAGACCAACCCGACTCACACTGTCAAAGGCCTTGGTCAAGTCAACAAAGACCATGTATAAAGGAAGTTTTTATTCAATACACTTTTCCTGTAACTGCTTCAGTTAGAATATCTTACCTATAGTCGAGCGTGAAAAGCGAAAACCGTACTGACTTTCTTGAAAAACACGCTCTGCGTGAACTTGTCGACGAAAAGAAGCACATTGGCAAACACTTTTCCAGCAGTACTTAATAGCGAAATTTCTCTGTAGATATTGCATTTCTGACGACTTCCCTTATTTTTGAAAAGTGTGATGATGTTTGCATCTTTGAGCACATTGGGAATGCAACGTCTTTTCCAACACAGGACAATGACACTATTGAGCTTTTCCACTAGCACATCACCGCCAAACTTGAAAACTTCAGGAGGTACAATCCATCGGTGCTCGGAAATTTGTTGTTGCTTTGGGAGCAAATGACTTTTCTAACTTTCCCAAAAGAAATGATCCTATCCAAATCCGGTAACTCTTCAAGTAATGGTAGTGATTTGAGTGTTTCTGTTAACACAGTGGCATCGTGGGAGTAAATTGAACAATAGTGTTCCATCCATCTCTCAGACTGCTTGTTTGGATGCATGATAACTGCACCAGCTGCTAACAGTAGAGGTGCTGATTTTTTTTTTTGGGTAGGACCAAATGCTTCTCTTATTTCACTGTATAAACCACTGAGATCTCATATATCTGCACATGAATGAATACGAAGCTAACCTTGCTCCAGTAGCCTGTCCAGTAGTGATAAAGTGCTAATCGAGTAAGGCGTTGAACTTCGTTTTTTGCCTTAGATGATAATGTAATGATGGTTATTGATGTAGCGCTGCTCGCGAGCCCGAGCAACCGCCGTTTCACTGTACGCGAGGAACCACAGCTGCGCTGCATGATGGCATACCTAGACTCCCGTAAACTGTACTCCAATGAAAGAACAGTTTATCTTTTTTATTTTAATTGTTAAAATAAAGAATTTTCCTGAATAATTTTTATATTCAATTAACTTAACAAACATCCCCTAAGTATTTGTAATGAACAAATATTGTATTATTTTTTTACAGCTCATTTGCACAGCAAATAGAAAAAAAACAGTTTCTTCCGTCCTTTCCAGATCTCATATGCATATTTGCCATTAGCATACGATGTAAATGCGACGCCGCCACGATTTCGAAACGTCTCAACTATGCTACGTCACCACGTAGAAAAGAAATCCGTTCGTTCTGCCGTTTGACATTTAACATAATAAACACAACTGTAATTTTCTCATTTAAATGTTTTATAAATTGATGCAAAAATCCGAAGAAACGCACAGTTAACAGTAGAAAGATCGGCGTACATCCGGCTACGGGTTATGTAACTAAAGAACACTTAATGTAACGAAAGATAGACATATTGAGACAATGTATTTCCTATACTTTGACTTCCTCAGGAAAATGTTTCTCATAACTAAAAATAGATTTCCCACAAGAAACACCTAAAGGTGAATCTAAAACAGCTGTTAAGTAATCCATGGGATCCGTGGTAGTGTAGCACAGTGTACATTTAATAATATTTATTACACTACCATATACTGTACTATTTAAATTAATTTACTATATACTGTACAATTTAAATCTGTTTATAGTTTGTTTAAAGTATTCTACTGTATGTTATCTTCCCTATTTGGGATTTTGTTCTCGAATAAATTGAAAATGGAATAAAGTCATGTTATGTTTTAAAACAGTAATACTCATTTACACACTGTACTAACAGATAGTCTACAGAATACTGAAAATATAAAATATGTAACGTACTCGTTAGCATTATAATCATATGGAGTGAGGTGCGTGCATACATCAGGATAATCATCATGCCAGCAAACAGTATGTTGACAGGGGCTAGCGTATACATCTTAGCAAACGGTATCCTATCACCAAACATGGCAAACATGCTCTTTCCAACTAACTCGGCCCCGGCAGCAGCCACCAAAATCCATGAACCGACGTACGTGGAAATGCCAACATAATTCATAAAGTCAACCTGAAAGAAGCAACAGGTAAAACAACACAATGTTTACAACCCAGAGTAGCCATAATGTGGGTTTTCAACACGGATTATCTCATAATTTGCAGTAACTGTACGAAACCAGGAACGTAGCCAGAATGAGACAAACATGGCGGTCGAATCGTCTGAAATGTTCAAATCAAAATGTCGGTTTTCTTCTGAAATATATTTATATAGTATATTGGCTCTGCGAGCCCTGGGCCCCAGCGTCGCCTCGTCTGTTTTTTCTATTCTGACTACGACCCTGGAAGGCATAAGAATTCCTACTACATTGATATAACAAAAGCATGAGCACTTCTTACTATATTGATGTAACAAAACATAGTGGCGGTGCTTGTAATCACCATTCCAATGACGAAATACCATGCTTCAGGAAACGTTACAATTTTCCAGGCACTCCCTTGCTCGTCGTCCTTCTCTTGCTTCATTTTAGCTTTAGTTTGGTTAGCATTGCTATCAGAGTGTTCTATAAACGTTTCTTTGGTTTCAGAGGCTGAACTTTCATTTTTCGTTTTGTCGATAGGTTTCTTCATAAAGTGACTACAGATTAGGCCAACCATTATGGTGACGCCCGCGTAAATTCGTAGCACTCCACGCCATCCAACTAACGTAAGAATTTTACCTACGATCGGACTTTGAACCAAGAGTCCTGTAAAATGTAATTTAAGTGATAATCAGCAATTACAGTCATTATATTATTATCATTACCAGTGCCAATCCTTGTATTTCATTACGCTCCTACATCGTCAATATACTCGTCATCAACATCTTCATCGTCATCAACACAAACAAAAGCATAAACATAGTGACCATCACCACCACCACCACCACCACCACCATCATCATCATCATCGTCGTCATTCTCATACTTAATCGTCGTCATCCTCTTCATTTCCACCACCACAACCACCAGAATTATCATCATCGTCGGCGGCGTCGTTTTTGTCGTCATCATTAGTCATTTAGTCATCACCATCATCGTCGTCGTCGTCGCCGCCGTTGTCATCGCCACTGTCACCGTCCTCGTAGTAGTCATCATCATCATCGTCGTCATCATCACCACCATTATCATCATCATCATCATCATCAACAACATCGTCATCGTAAACATCCTTGTCATCATTCTCATCATCATCATACTCGTCAGCATCATCATCTTTATCATCATCATCATCATAATCATCATCATCTTTATCATCATCATCATCATCATGGTCGTCGTCGCCATCATCATCATCATCTTTATCATCATCATCATCATCATCATCTTCACCACCACCACCACCATAATCATCATCGTCATGGTCATCCAATTAATTACGCTCTATTTCCATACTAACCACATACCGAATGTTGCACCCATCGTTGAGAAGTACGTAACACGCGTTATGTACGGAGAACTGGCATAATACATCTTGACAAGATCCAGAGTAACATAGTATGCTATACAGGTGCCCGTTGCATAGAAAACACCATACGTTATGAAGAAAACGTAGATAGACTGAACGAACGAAGACGCCAATAGACTTAGCCCTGCTAAAAACATCCCAAATAGGAAGACTGTACTGTACTTAAATCGTTTGACTAACGGACCGATGAATATGGCGAGTAAAGAACCCAGTCCATAGTAGCAAGAACCAACCCAGCCTGAAAAAAATAAGTGAAACAAAACAAAAAGAATTACACTACAAACCAATTTAACTTGTGGTTATCTAGCATATAATTAGTTATTCTCTTTTTAAAATAATTGCAATATAATTTTACACTTGTGGATAGAAAACCTGGATATTACCAAGCCAATTAAATATTGTTTTATTGTATACAGCAGTAAATGCCTTTTGTATACTTCATCAATTTTGATACAGCTTATTTTTAAGTTTATACTGTAGTAAACAAAGATATTCCGATGTATATTTTATATTGAATTGAATATTTGTGTTAGTATATACAGTGACGGATCCAGGATTATGAGGAGGGCTTTTGTATATGACTCAAGTGTCAAGCACCCAGAAATGTTTTACACAAGAAAAAAAAAGTTTCTTTGCACTATAGGCCCTGCTTTGCGTCTAATTACCGACTACAGTATTTACAACTAGAAAATATTTGATTCAAGTCAACCACGGGTGAGGGAGTTTCAGCCCGTTACCCGCACCCTTCACTCCCCCTCCCAACCTTAAATCCGCCCATACATCATGTGTTTAAAGATATTAGTAACACACATTTGTTTAACTTGTGTTCACTAAGCATGGAATTATAACTCCATGCTAAGACAAAGATAATTGGAAAGAGATCTAACTTTATTTTAAATTGCATAATTATTGATTAAAAGACAACAGTGTAGGCCTAGGATCTCACCTGTAGCCGTGGTACTCGAATTGAAGTCATCTTGTATATAAACGAATATCAGGGTAAACGTATAGCCGAATCCCCACAATACAAAGCTGCACATAAATGATGAAATAGTAACACATACTCCCTTATTGCGATCAATAGCGCCAGTAACAGCATTCTTAAACGTCATGCTGCCTACTGGAAGTCTTAATTACAATGTTCAATTTTAAGTGATGTCAATGATGCCAATCCATATCGATTGTAATGTCCGTGTCCGTCCGGTTCTTAGGCCTAGATATGACAGACTTCAATTCCAAATTCAACACAACTGTGTTGATACGGTTCCATTTACCGAGCTTAGCCCACGTCGTCATTCAATATCTGAAGTGTAAGAAGAACATTGTTAATTCATTGATTGACCTTGTCTGGGGGAACATACAGAATGGACCTTGAATGGAATACAAAAAAAAGGCAATACTCAAAACTACACAGCTTGATAGATTCTGAACAACTCAAATTATTTTGCCCTTGCTAAAACTCGAGTAACAGTAGTACAGTGGGCCTAGGCCTATGCAATATAAGAGAAATACATAGGCCTGGGTCCTAGATAGTAACATTTTTAGAGGTCATATAGAACAGTGCACCGATGAAAATTTAAATAAAAGGAACACTCGCCAATACAGTGTCAGGTAAAGGCCTATAAGAAAAAAACGTTATTTTTTATCATCCGTGTATCTGCGCACTTAAAAACGTGGGCACACTCGGAAAATTAGAAATATATAAAATTTTCAAAATTTCAAAATCAAAATGCATGAAACCTGCTCAAATTTAAAGGGTCATTTCCACCTGTTCTGATGTTGAAACGGAACAACTAGCCATCCGAATAAAACATTAGAGCAATGCTAGAATCGAGCCGCGTAATAAACGCGCGCTTGACGTTCTACATTCCGCGAATCGGAACAGGTGGTAAGGTGGGAATGACCATTAAGACAGGAGTGATTTTTAATCAAATCGCAGTAAATAAAATAATGCTTATATAAACTAAAATTATGGAGATGGATTATGTGTATAATATTAAGTACTGTATAATCATTAAATAACAGAGAATTGTAAGGAACATGGAAGGATCCAGCGGAGCTTGACAGAGGGGGCCGGTGCTAAACCTGGGGTTTTCTAGGGTTGAATCCTCCTCAGGCCTATTTTCAAACAAGATGAAGTCCTTGTGTATGGCAATTTTGACAGATACTTTATTTCAAACAATTAGTTTTTCATGTTAAAATAATATTCGTCCAAGTCAAAGGGGGCCTTGGTCGGGTCCCCCGATGGATCAACGCCCGAGGAAGGTAGTGGTTAGTTCAAAAGCAAGGTGGAGGCTTACCAGACTTCACTTACAACTCTCGAATTCACTATAGGCCCAAATGCATTCATAATTATTTTATCGTTAATTTTTAGTGAAAGCTTCAGCTTATCATTCAGAATGATTTGTTCATTTCAGCTTTAAGCCCACCCCCCTCCATATATGAACCTTGCTATGCATTATCAGTACAACTAGTAAATTGCTAAATAATAATCTATATGATTGCACCACAAAAAAGTACAAATTCTGTAACCGCAGCCAATGAACCATCCACTAATGTTCGAAAGCTTTAACGCCATTACCGGTATTCACTTTAAATTTCCTTTTCAAAAGTAGGCCGCCCTGTTTAATGTCACTGTCAAGATTGCTACTAAAGAAGGCCCACGTTCGTCAACACTCTACTGAAATTATGTTCTCGTGTCTACTGCTCCTTCTGAGGTGTAACACGCTTACCCAGTGTATATATTATGTCTACTCAACGAGGTATGGTCTACTTTCACGCCCTCACTTCATGGGGTATAGACACATTGTACCGGGAGTTTGGGAATCGTAAGTGAAACAGGAAACTTACAATTATGCAACACCTACGTAACACGAACGTCACGTGACCTAACCTCGTGCCTATATATATATATATATATATATATATGTCTGGCCAACGTTATAAAAACCTACGATTTGGTTGTGCGGTAATCATTTCTGGTTAGGCCCTAAAGCTGTACTGACGAAGGGTAGACCCAGAAACGGATCC